>RDPX01000018.1:3668733-3733018 GCA_003991215.1 Morbakka virulenta | reverse complement strand
GTTAAAAACTGTTGAAATTGTATAATATTTCTGCTATTAATTTATTCAACCCTGCGGGAAAATAAATATTTTGACAAGCGTAATACTTTGGTAATGTTGTGTAACGAAACTTTTATTGACTTTTAACTTTCTGGTCTTGCATCTTGTAAACATAAACTAATGTGAGTGAATGAAACAAATATATTCTTTAAACAAACACTTTCAACGCTGTTGACATGTGGGCTTGCATTTAAAAAAACTCCATCATATGACGATTTCTACCTTGATACTAAATCCACATTGTTAATAAAGAAAGGAGGAAATTTGTGAGTCATAAGTTCTTTTAGGTTCAGTCAATGAAGCCAAGCTTCCTTAAAAGGCATTTTGCAAATAATCATCAGGATTTATTCAACAAAGAAACATTTCAAGAGTTAAAACGTACGAGACTTGATCAAAGTGGCCAGAGAAATGGGCTTCAAACTTTTTCTTGATTTCTCCAAGAATTGTGAAAGATAGAAAGAGCTCTTAGTTTTCCAGAAACCTCAAGCTTATCGTGTTACAAAAGAACTGCATGGATCATGCTTGTAGAAAATGACGAATAGCACAAGTATCTGATTTTGGTTTGTGGTATGTATTCCTTTAACATTTCAGTGGACAAGAGGTGTGCAGAGACCAAAAAGAAGTTAAGCTTCATTAATGAGTAAAGGATTTTCTGTTTTTGCACATGTTTCAAAAGTATTTTCAACAGTTACAGAAGACACAACATATTAAATCATATTTGATAATTGATGTTGAAGGATACAAGGTACAAGATGGACGAAAATAGCTGGAACAGCATTGACAAACTGAAAGAGAGGCTAGAGAAAAGCAGGAGAAAACCCACAACATCCAACGCTCAGTGCATGTCACTAAATGAATGAATGAATGAATGAATGAGTGAATGAATGAATGAATGAATGAATATCGTAGTATGCGAGGCAATTGAAAAGAGTGTGTTTTATGTTGTTGACCAGGTACGAGAAAAATTATCTATTTTGTTGTACCGGAAAATATGTACTCTAATGATGTTGAATGTTTGACATTTACTTTTCTTGAATAGTCAGTTTAGAAGAAAAGAGAGCTCTCAAACAAGCTGAAAATGCTGTCACTACCAAAGATATGAGTGATATTAGTGAGTGTTGGGAAATAACAAAAGAAATGAACAGGACGTTAGATGCGGCTGAAAAATGATTTTATCGCCGTATGTAAAGAATTCACTGGACGAATCACATAATTATTAAACACAGAGCTTTTGACAAAAGTGAAAAAGGTGTCTTAAGGAATATCAGGCAAATACAGCTTCAGTTTCTCGGCCATGTACTTAAAAAAGTGGTTTTGGAAAACCCTGCCACAGCAGCCCCAATGTAGCGAAAGCGAAACCGCTGTAGACTAAAATGACCGGGTTATAAGAATCCAAAACCAACATATACTAGTGTAACCCATAGAACAATAAATATGTACAGAACACAATATTTGACTATGAACTGTGAACTGATGGACATCACAAGGTCATTCTCGTCCTACATTACTACGAAGATCAAAAAAATACTTTACTAGTAAACATTAGAGTTAAAATTAATGATGACCCGCTGGTCACAAGTAATCTAATCCTATCTTATGACTAGCAAAAAGAGAACTAAATTCACTCACCTTTATCTTGCAACTCTTATAAATGTAGGGTAGAAACACTGGCTAATATATTTGTATGTTATATGAAGGACTGATCGAGATTTGGTTTCTGTTGGATTGAAAAGAAGTATTGTCTACTCGTTTTGTGACCTTGGAAAAGAGTTGTGATTGCTGTTTACTACCCTCTAGTAAAAGTACCCCAGCCTTAGATAACAAGTCCTCACACAAAGATAATATATTTGGGACGTTTTAGCAAGAAGATGATCTCTCAATCTGACAATTCAAAGGGTGAGATGTCAAAGATCAGATCTACTCAAAACTTTCAAATTGTCAAAGACCGCATATTGTGAAAAGCCATGGTAGTCATCAACGTCCT
The DNA here is from genome assembly GCA_003991215.1 of Morbakka virulenta. NCBI lineage: Eukaryota > Metazoa > Cnidaria > Cubozoa > Carybdeida > Carukiidae > Morbakka > Morbakka virulenta. Next base: position 3,730,995 of record RDPX01000018.1, on the reverse strand, counting down.
GAAAGGGTACAAAACTTTAAAAGAGACCATGTGATACAGTTCATTGGAGACTATGTAACATTTCTTCTGATATAAAAAATCAGACTGTTGCTGAAACCAAAGGGGACATATGCGATGCAGCTTTAAGAGTTAACAGACATTTTAGCTAAGCTCAGCTGCTTTTAATTACAAAATACTCAACAGAGTCGGACTTCAAAGAAGAATTCTTGCCGTGACAACCACTTGAAATAATAATACAAAACAAAGATTTATTCTTATCATCGTCCGGTTTTCGTTGGAAAGAAGATCTTTCGTAGAAAATAGTTTTCAGCTCCATAACCGATAACATTGTACTGCACTACACATGGGCTAAATTTATGTGAAAATCCGCTGTATATGTAACCTAAAGAGATATTTAGTGATATTTTTAGACACGATTAGTTTTGGCAATATGACCCCTCTGATTACAACAGTGTTGTAAATGCTCAGTTAAAAGTTGTATGGCGAGAAAGAATTGACCTAATTAATTCTGAGATGTGATAATTTTAGAGGGATACCATGGTAATTCGAGTTCAGGTAGTAGAGGATAACCTTTGACGAGTTGTTTTAAGAAATGGGAATACAATTTCCACGAAAATTCAGACATTTAGTAAGAAGCAAAGGTTGTTTATCTCAATGCTTTTTTTACTAGTTAGTTCAGTATACAAAGCAAGAAAAATGAGCATTTGACCTTTATCCGCTTTGAAAGCAAAGAAAGACAAAGTATATTAACCCAATTGTTAATAGAGTTTAGAAACTACTTAAATAGACGCTTTGTGCAGGGATCTAAAGTTCTTGACGTTAAAAAGTCAAAGTACCAATTGATTCAAACTCTTTTTAGACTTCATCCCAAGTGGTCTTAGTTGGCCTAATAAATTATTCCAAAACATTACGTCCCATCCACAATGTTCACGAAAACACCTACAATTGCTCTTGCTTTCCTTTCAACATTCCTCTGTAAGGAGAAATTTCACCACCGTAATAAGCAGACAGTAATTGAGTGCAATACAGTGAATAAAGATGACGAGCGATTATTTCCTCTTGATCCACACCCATTCACTTAAAACTGTATCATGTACTGACTTGCTACCAAAATGAAAACGAATATACATTATGGATTGCTAATATTTGGTGACTTTTATATTGGCTTTTTAAATATATTGTTGGAAAAGGGTACGGCACTTAATTCTAAAGTTAGAGAGAACGAGATAAGAAAAAGTTGGAGATTCTCTGTATTAGATTAAAATGACCTTCCCATGAGGACTCAAACACGATAAACTATTTATAATACCCNTCTTGACGTTAAAAAGTCAAAGTACCAATTGATTCAAACTCTTTTTAGACTTCATCCCAAGTGGTCTTAGTTGGCCTAATAAATTATTCCAAAACATTACGTCCCATCCACAATGTTCACGGAAACACCTACAATTGCTCTTGCTTTCCTTTCAACATTCCTCTGTAAGGAGAAATTTCACCACCGTAATAAGCAGACAGTAATTGAGTGCAATACAGTGAATAAAGATGACGAGCGATTATTTCCTCTTGATCCACACCCATTCACTTAAAACTGTATCATGTACTGACTTGCTACCAAAATGAAAACGAATATACATTATGGATTGCTAATATTTGGTGACTTTTATATTGGCTTTTTAAATATATTGTTGGAAAAGGGTACGGCACTTAATTCTAAAGTTAGAGAGAACGAGATAAGAAAAAGTTGGAGATTATCTGTATTAGATTAAAATGACCTTCCCATGAGGACTCAAAAACGATAAACTATTTATCATGCCTATTGAGGAAATCAGCCTCCAAATCTCTAGTTCTACCAATGGAGTAAAATACAGTCAATTATAAAGAAAAAGCAACAACACGAGTTTTTTCATTCATAAATCTATCATGAAATCTCTTTCAATATCAATTTTTGTTATCTCTTGTAAACTAATATATTTTATCTGATTTAAGCTGAGCTAAATGAGTTCAACTCAACTTGACAGGTTATTTATACAAAATTTTATACAAAAATAATTAAGTTGCTAGGAAAACATGTCTAGTCAAATTCTTAAAAAACAGGATACCCAATGTCTATTTAAATTCTACAAATGAATAAGCTAATTCCCTTTGTTAAGTTCACAATGATTTTGTTCATTCCTGAAGTCCTTTTTGCAAGTGGATGCTATAACCCAATGACGCAAGGAACAACAAAATGAATAACGTAAAGTAAAAAACAACTTTTATTTATAAAGAACTCTAAATAATAAAATAGATTTTATGAATGATTTCTCTCATGTTGACTGTTACTGGTATTGCTAGATATTGCTTTCACACCGATTGTCTTCCTGAATTATGGACATGACCGATATCTATCGCAACAGTGAGATGTTTCTAACACTAGCAAACAGTACTAAATTAAACAAACGCAATATTTAACTTTGAACCAAAAGCCGAAGATAATTAAGAAAGTATTGTATGCAACATATGATGACCGTGGTATGAAGTGAGCATGGCTTATGTGATGCATACCTGTTCCTGTAAAATGCTGGAAACAACTTGTTTAAATTTACAAAGATGAACTAATCTGTTATTGTACCAGCTTGCAGGACTCTTGTCTACTTTGTGCCACTTTCTAGACTTGCTCAACGGACTCATCCAGTAGATCAGCAATCTTCAACAATGAATTACGATGTTTTTTTGTTTGTAGTCGTTGCAAATAACAGTATTTATATTATATCAAAATCCTAAATTCCATGTGCATGTGAGATATATTTAAAGTATCCAGCATTTATGAAATTTTGCAGAGGAACTGTTTTAACCACATTTTGTACTTTTGGATTTGTATATTGGAAGCTGTATTTACCTTTATCAATATTTCTACGCTGTCAGCCACTCCTAAATATAATACTAAGGCATCCTACCCAAAACACTTTACGTTTTCTTTTTCTCTTCTCCTGGAGGCCACGACTGGAGTCCAAGTGTAACTGTGATCTCACAAATGATTTTAATAACTTCCTCCTTGTAGACATGCTAACGTAAGTATGATATGAAACTCATTAAGCTTTGGCGCTGCCTTTGCTCTTTTAAGGTCCGTAGCACCTCCTTTGTCATCATTTGCTATCACATTCCCTAAGTAGAAAATTTAAAAACATGTTTGTACCGAACTGCATTTAAACCAGTGTCTATGGTAATCATGGCCAAATGCACTACAACCTAAGCTATTGGCACCCGTCCTTCATCAGATCATTTTTGCATTGATATCTTTTTCTTAAGCGCTTCATTTTGTTCCAAAATCCCAATCGTTGGACTTCACACCTCAATCACGCAAATAGGGCTGAGCCTCCAACAGAAAGACGGCTTCCCTTCCAAAGTCAGATCAACATGGAGAACATGGAACATGTGAACACGACGTAATATAGATAAAGAGGGGATTTTGAATTGTAGAAAAGTGAAAAATATGTTTGCATGCTTCTTTGCCATAGCACATTTTTAACATCTCTAGCTATAGTAGCAGTATTAATCCTATCTCCTAATTCTTTGCAGTAGTCATTCCTTCTCTTCTTTTTTCTTTTTTAAAGGCTAACGTAATTTTTCTTTACTACGTGATCATGTTATTTCTTCAGATCTTTCATTTTTTAATTCAAAGTCTTGTCTTCCAATGGCTGACTTCCTCCGACTGGATCAACCTTTCGGCAAACTCTTTCCACGCATCTCTTCACGGTTGTTACAATCACGTCATTTAAGTCACTGATGTTCCTGACTATTATTTTATCAGTGGTGTCACATTATTTGTTAAGCCTTCAGGTTAATTTATTTTGGAAATCTTTCTTGACTCTTAGAGTAAACAGATTACTTCTTGTTTTCAAGTACTGTAAAATTCTCGTTTGTAATTTAGAAATTGGATGTTCATATTCTGTGATTAGTTTCGAATAATGTTGATTCATCAGTAAGTAAACTTCACTTTGTAACAAAATTTTGCAACCCATACTTTCGTGCAGACGCAGTCTTTTCTTTTTCATTTGCCAGATGCAGCATTTCTTCACGTTTCATGTTGGATTCCCTTGCTTCTGAATATGCCATTCATTACCTTCAAACGATTTTGCAAGTACCAAACCAGCATTTATTCACTATTGTCATTAGCTTCAATTCAATTCGGCCAAAGATCAGACCCAATGCTCCAGATCCTTGCTCTGTGGCTATAATATTGTATTGAAGTCACCAACTGTAATAACTTTATACTTTATGGTCTTATGACGTTCCTTTTTCTCTTTGTTAAGAAAGATATAAGATTACAGCCGTATTCTTTTGGCCATACATATTAGGTATTAATAATCGTATATCCTTTACTGCAACTGCTGCTGAGACTATACTAGCTGCTAAATACTCTTGATAGCGATTCATTATTTCATAGGGGGTGCAAACAGTATCCCAACACAATAATCGGCTTCTCAATTATTACCACTCCATGTAAATTGTCATCCTTTGGTCAAGTCATCATCAAGTATTGCTTATACAAAGATTAAACGTTATAACTCTTGTAGCACTAACACGTCTATCTCTAATGCACTGGTTGTATTGATTACTGTTCCTGGTTTGATGTCGTCCTGTAGCTTTCTTACATTAATAGTTGCTATTCTTATGCTGTTCTTTTTTTGTTATTTCATTTCTCTTTGCTAAATCATTGTTATTCATTGCCTATATATATATATATATATATATATATATATATATATTATAGCTACTCGTAGAAAAAATCTTCAACGTGTTAAGTGTTTCAACTTTCTTCTTTTTAAGTTATCCACAATCTAGTTACGTACAGAGCATATGAAACCAACTACACAAATATTAAATTTGGCAATTACAATAAAAATTTCTAAACAGTAAAACCCAAATACACTATATAACACATATTATTACAAAATAACAAATAATAGGGTGTCATGTTACAAAAAGGGTGAAAATTATACCTTATATCCTTACATACACATACGAACAATTCACATCAAGGAAATTGTAATGAAACTAGAATATTTCAAACAATATGTAATGCAAATTGTAGAAATTTCGAACTGAAGTCTAAGTATATTCCCAAGTTATTTTGTATTAAGAGAACAATGAATGAGGGGTTTGCTTGAACACAACCTTCCTGATATTATGAGATGGGAAACACAAAAATAAGAATTTAATAATATTTTTGAACAATTCACAGATTTTGAGTTGTGACCATTTTATCTTATTTTATTCCAAATTCTGTTAGATTTAACTCCCAGTATATTTAAAAAATGACATCTTATAAGTAATGTGTGTGTGTAACATATGATATTTTATATAGATAGCTATTGGTATTTATACTCGTAAATCGGACTCTCTCTTACAGACGTTCCTACGCTCTTAACACTATCTACCCCTGAAGACTAAAGCTGTTTTTAATTAGTTAATTTACTAGTTATTATTAAAGAAAGCACCGTTAAAATATTTATTGTTTATTATACTTTAGGTTTTCCACATTTAGTTATATAATTTTCTCAGAAATTCTTTATATCAGATGGTTTTGTGCATACTTAGACCTAACCAGAAAAGAAATGACCACAAGAACATTAAATACTGTTAAATTCAATTTTAGCCTATCATATGAAATGGAATTGATCCTGGTTATCTTATAGTCTATAAACAAGGATTCCACCTGTTGTTTTTGAAAAAAACTTTGCAGAAAAAAATTCCCAGAGTTGTTAACGTCTTCGTGATTGACCGATTCCTTTCCTTAATGGAGATTATACTACCACGTGAAGAGAGGAGAATGACAAAAGGGTAAAAGTAAAAGTTACTTTTACCAAAAGATTTATTGATGATAAGATATTAATCATTTTTGTTTAAGTTTAATGTCTGAGAACACAACCCAAATGCAATGCGTCAATAATGTTAAAAAAAGAGCCGAGATAAAATTTGTCAGAGATGAATCATCCAAAACAAAGATTGATAGCTTGAGCCCTGATTTCCTGTTTTATTGGTTACATGAGAGACTGAGCGAACTTTAAAATTAAACTTTTATTTCAATGTTCCTTCTTGACAACATCCATCTTAAGAAAGATCCTGTCAAAACCAAGGGACCCGGTCCCGCTTGAAAAAAAGAAACAATATACTTTATAGACTACATTGTAAGGACTACCTTGCCTCGTATATTGGTGAACCAAAGTATTTCTTGGGTCAGAAAGGGAAAGAGCACAAGGGATCTGTTCAAAAAGGTGAAACCAGGAGTCATGGAATATAGGAACACTACTGGACAGAAGATTGCACCATTTACTGGGAAAATAAAAGATTTATGGACAAGAATACCAACACAACAACAACAAAAATAAAGAAAAAATCCAATCCCTACAGGACAGCAATTATATAAATAGTACCCCTTGCACCCTTCCAGAAATACGGCTTCCAGCACTTAAGAAAAACTACACACTACAAACACAACTTAGGTATGACGTCACTCGAAACGTAGCTCCGAAAAAGTTTACCACTCATGACAGACTATACCAGCACCTCATTTGTCTCGCTTTCCTCTGTTTCAAATTTGATCAATGAGAAAATAAGAGTATCACAGTATCTTTCTTCAGGAAAGTAAGTAGCATGCCAATGTTTGTAGGTACAAACTACCCTCTTCACGTAGTGCTTACTGCAGTTACTTCCATGGTTAGAAGCCATGGTCGGCAGATTTATACTACAGTGTACAGCAGTTTTTTAAGAAGTGAATAATTTTAACTGTAGGATGGTTCTCGTCATATCGTCATATGTGTATTAGAAGTTACCACATCCAGTCATCTTTGTATATAAGGTAGGAAGGGTGAGTAATACGAANACCCCTGAAGACTAAAGCTGTTTTTAATTAGTTAATTTACTAGTTATTATTAAAGAAAGCACCGTTAAAATATTTATTGTTTATTATACTTTAGGTTTTCCACATTTAGTTATATAATTTTCTCAGAAATTCTTTATATCAGATGGTTTTGTGCATACTTAGACCTAACCAGAAAAGAAATGACCACAAGAACATTAAATACTGTTAAATTCAATTTTAGCCTATCATATGAAATGGAATTGATCCTGGTTATCTTATAGTCTATAAACAAGGATTCCACCTGTTGTTTTTGAAAAAAACTTTGCAGAAAAAAATTCCCAGAGTTGTTAACGTCTTCGTGATTGACCGATTCCTTTCCTTAATGGAGATTATACTACCACGTGAAGAGAGGAGAATGACAAAAGGGTAAAAGTAAAAGTTACTTTTACCAAAAGATTTATTGATGATAAGATATTAATCATTTTTGTTTAAGTTTAATGTCTGAGAACACAACCCAAATGCAATGCGTCAATAATGTTAAAAAAAGAGCCGAGATAAAATTTGTCAGAGATGAATCATCCAAAACAAAGATTGATAGCTTGAGCCCTGATTTCCTGTTTTATTGGTTACATGAGAGACTGAGCGAACTTTAAAATTAAACTTTTATTTCAATGTTCCTTCTTGACAACATCCATCTTAAGAAAGATCCTGTCAAAACCAAGGGACCCGGTCCCGCTTGAAAAAAAGAAACAATATACTTTATAGACTACATTGTAAGGACTACCTTGCCTCGTATATTGGTGAACCAAAGTATTTCTTGGGTCAGAAAGGGAAAGAGCACAAGGGATCTGTTCAAAAAGGTGAAACCAGGAGTCATGGAATATAGGAACACTACTGGACAGAAGATTGCACCATTTACTGGGAAAATAAAAGATTTATGGACAAGAATACCAACACAACAACAACAAAAATAAAGAAAAAATCCAATCCCTACAGGACAGCAATTATATAAATAGTACCCCTTGCACCCTTCCAGAAATACGGCTTCCAGCACTTAAGAAAAACTACACACTACAAACACAACTTAGGTATGACGTCACTCGAAACGTAGCTCCGAAAAAGTTTACCACTCATGACAGACTATACCAGCACCTCATTTGTCTCGCTTTCCTCTGTTTCAAATTTGATCAATGAGAAAATAAGAGTATCACAGTATCTTTCTTCAGGAAAGTAAGTAGCATGCCAATGTTTGTAGGTACAAACTACCCTCTTCACGTAGTGCTTACTGCAGTTACTTCCATGGTTAGAAGCCATGGTCGGCAGATTTATACTACAGTGTACAGCAGTTTTTTAAGAAGTGAATAATTTTAACTGTAGGATGGTTCTCGTCATATCGTCATATGTGTATTAGAAGTTACCACATCCAGTCATCTTTGTATATAAGGTAGGAAGGGTGAGTAATACGAATAAGACCTGTTACGTACCAAACACCTTTGATTCCTCTTCAAAGATTCGAAAACTGTGTAAGAAAAAGAAACACTGCAAATTAACCAAGCCTATAAACACCGCATACTTAATTGTACCTTCTTTTGTGCTCCCAATATTCGACCCTAAATGCAGGACTCTCTTTTGACTGTGTCCTCTATTGATTAAATACTTGAGTGTCAAAGATAATAATTGTCAAAAGATCAATTAAAAAGTCAAAAGTGTATTGAGACAAAACCGATGCTTAATTGCCTACAGGTACTGATTATTTATTCAGCACGATTTTGGTATAATTGGTAGGGGGAAAAAATTCTAAATTGATCACTAGAATATCTGGGACAATTCATTAAGAGACGTTTCTCCCCTTGAAACCATCCCCGTTGAACCTGAAGCTAGAGGGGCGTGTTAAGTTGCCTTCACTTATATTTTTACATTTATCAACTTTTACGAGGGCCAGGGCTGCCAATTAATTGTATGTAAGGATCTCAAAAAAGATCTGGTGGTAACGTGACAGCCTTTTTAATTAAGCTGTTCCCTTTAATGGTTTAACATTCTTACTGTGTGATACGTATGATACCTTGGGCTACGATTCAAGGAGATGGAAGAAAAGTTAGGGTTCTGCTTCATACTGAAAGACTAGAGTATGGCCTCATCAGTGTCAAATACTTTTCCACAAACACCAACGGGTGAAAAATTATTGAGCAAACCAGCTAGTTATACATGTAAAAGATATATATATATAGATTAGGATTAGAGAATGAGTATCTAGAGCAATCATAATTTGGTGGATGAGATCTATGATAACAGTCAGTTTTTCAGAACACTCAAAAAGAAACCACATTTTTCAAGGAATTCAATTAAAATGCTCTTGTTAACCTGTTTGAAGACCTTGCCAATGAGGGAGAGGAGACTAACTGAGAGACATTTGGTTAGGTCACAAAGATAATTTCATTATAAAAAATCGAAGCAACGTAAGATAGCAAAGACATCTCGCAATGCTAAAAGGGATATCGTAAAGATATTCCATGAACCGCCAGAAATAGCATATCCGCTATGCTGGAGACATTGGAGGCAATAACATCTTAATGCTCAGTCAAGGCTCTGCTGTTTTCTTTTCCAGTTTATTTAGTAATGGTGATGAATTGCTACTGCGTTTAATCCGGAAGATCAAGCAATTTATTTACTTTGTCATTGTTTACCTAAAATAATTAGCAATCAAGATGAAAGTATGTTAAACTTAAGAGAGCAAAGGAAAATCTTTTGGCTTTTCCTACTGCATTAGAACTTGAAAGGAAAAATTAAATTATGTCGAGGTTTAGCTCATTTTATGAAGAGACAAGCCATGTAACTTCTGTCTGCTATCTACTCAGAAAGAATTGTTGGTTGTTTTTGTGTTGAACAAAAATACTGTATTCTTAGCATTTCATTACCAATAGATTTTTAATAAAAAGAGAGAACGGTGCTTACCACTAATTGACAAAATAATGCCTGTATGTTGTGTATATGTAAACCTGTACAGTCAGTAATAGAACCCACATAACAAAACTATGAACAGTACCTGTTTTAATAACAATAGCACCCTTGAGCTCTTTTTGCAGGGATGGGCCAACGTCCTTAAGACACCAAATTTCCATAGACACAAATTCTGTAAATTAAGACGTTTTTTGGATTAGGGATACAAGAAAGTCATGGCAAAAGTCTTCAGGGAATTCTTGTAAACTTTGGTCTTTTAATGAAAAGAAGCTCAACAAACTGCTAAAAGTTCAAAGATGTCAACCCAGAGTGTTTGGAAACTTGTCTCCAGGAAAACAGTTTGGAACCAAGCTACTGGAAACGTCATAAAATGTTAGAATATACACTTTTCTATGATTTCTCTTGAAGTTTAGGTTTTCTTGTAGACTTGACCTTTTCTCAGACACTGCATTTTTGACTATTAGAGAGAAAATGTCTCTTGTTCCCCTGAGTACAATACTGGTATAGTCTACCTTTCAACCAGAATAACCAACAAAATAGTAATCTACAAAGATGAAAGATAAATTGGACTTCACTCAATATCTATTTAGTAAATTTTACAGGCCCCAGTTATCTGTATCCTTACTTTATCATTCCTAATGGGTAGTATGGCTGTCCTTGCCACATAACCAATCTTCAGTAACAATTAAAAAAATTACAAAATATAGTCCTGTCTTTAAAACTAAAGAGTTTAAATTTTCAATCTTTATTTTTTGGCCTAAATTCTATTTTTCATCTACAAAGATGAAAAATAAATTGGACTTCACTCAATATCTATTTAGTAAATTTTACAGGCCCCAGTTATCTATATCCTTACTTTATCATTCCTAATGGGTAGTATGGCTGTCCTTGCCACATGTCCAATCTTCAGTAACAATAAAAAAATTTACAAAATATAGTCCTGTCTTTAAAACGTAAGAGTTTAACTTTTTAATCTTTATCTTTTGGCATAAATTCTAGGGGTTTATGGGATGCACAGTTATGTTTAGCCATCTTTGTTTCGGAGGTTAGATTACTTCCACACATATATCGAAAAACCATTCAACTGGAAAATGATGCTTTGTCACAGTCAATCACTTCACCGGGACTCATCTTTGCAACGGTAAACACTATGTTTTGCCCAGTGTAGTATGAGCGTTTACTTCTGTGCTGTATCACACAAACGAAAGTAAAGTTTTCTAATGAGCAACTCTAACCTATCCATACCATCTAGCTGTATGTCAACATTGTTTTATAGGACTTCAGATCTTAGGTGGTGTATGGAACTGATGTAAAAAGTTAGTAATTTACATTGTCAAGGTATGGTATCGTTGGGGAAAGTTCAGTTGGAGGCTTTTTGCATTTTATTATCAGCATTTGATCAAATTTACAAACCGTTAGATATCATTAAAACGTATTTGATAAACTGAATGTGTGTAATCTCTTATTTTCTTCAATGCTTGTAATGAATGCCTCCAATATGGGCGTGCACCCAGGGAATCTGAAAATAGATTGTGTAAGTAAAAATCACTATTGTACAGAATTGAAGAATCAGAACGAGGGACTTTTTATAGAAACAAAATTCTTTGGATAGAGTGAGAGAAGTGTCAAAACGAGAGAAGGTGTGACAAACCACATTGGCTCTCTTTTTGTTTAACCCAGTTAGAAATAATTGACTAAGTCTCTTCAGAGGTCATTACTATAACGTATGACCTGACAGGCCTGCAACATTGCACAACAGAGAGAGTTACAGAGACAGAAGGCATGTTACTGCAACTATTTGAGTATTAAAGAATTGTTGTTATAAGAAGCCTCTTAGAGCACTACCTCCAAGCACAGTCTGCTAAATACCATTCACATGATGTCATTTACAACAACACTGGAATCTGGATGCTTTATCACGGGTATTGTCTAGCCCACATGGTACCAGACCACAATCAAAAGGAAAGAGATGGTAATGAGTCAGCCGAAAAAAAGCAGTGTTTACTTTCCTGTGTTTAAAACAAACCTATACTTTTCACCAGCCCAATATAAGGGGAACAGAGCCAAATCTTTATAAGCATTTGCCCCTCGAGCTCTACAGACGTACTAGAAACTGGAGTTTTAATTATTGCGTCATCATTATATGGGTTGCCAACCAAGAAAGAGATACCACCCTGACACTTTCACGCCTTGATAGGCAAAAAATACTTTTAAAAAAACCAACTCTTAAGATACAATCTGATACAAAAATTAACTCAGTCAAGCAAGCAAAGCAAATAAAGAACAAATAAAGTTTTAGTGTATTTTTGTTATTATTTTTTTATTAATCAATTACAAAATAAAAGCAACTGTTATTGGCATCCTAACGTGATTTTGTCGATAGACATCGTACCATATTAAGTAGACCACGATATTAAAAGTAACACAGAGGTAGATGGTAATGTAGGGCCACAGGGGCATTGCCGGATCAAATGTTTTTAAGAATTTTGTCTTTGTGTATATCTGGCTGTATTTTATTTAGCTTTTAACCATTTATAAATGCGCAACACATAGGTTTAGAGGGATTTGAGTAATTATATAGGCATGTACTCAGCCAGGTCTTGATATTGTGATTTCTGTAGGTCATTCCCCTCCTTCCCATACATGTTAAAGTTAAATATTCTTGCCTACGTAATGGGCTGCTGGAAGAAGGCAAATATTCGTTTTTCTCATTTCAAGACTTCTGAGCCTGAAGATTTTGTACATTAGGTAAATGAAAACAAAATATTTTACAGTGAGCTGGGAACAAAATTGGATTTGCTCCTTCTTCAACAGAACACAGGGATGTGTAATATGTTTTGTAAGACTAACGTAGAGCTGCAATTAAGCGTAGCATTCCGAACATCAATTGTGAAACTAAACGAAGGAGTGAAAACAGATTTGTATATTTTACGCAGAATTGACGAAATAAATGACAAAAGTAGCTATTCTAATAACCCAGGGGTTTTCCCTGGCTTAGTAAACTTTAGAGCGACTTTGGATTCTTTGTTGCCTTAACACTTGAATTGGGCACTATTTTTTAAGTGATATCCAAAACAATGTAAATGGTGCCAAGGTTACTCGCTCGATGTTTTACAAGAAGGTTCGGTAAGCAAGACACTGTCAGGAATTTTGTTTATTTTTTAGTTTTTGAAATAAGCACCATAAAAAGGGTAATAATTATTCAAATTTTCATTGCAAAATTTATGCTGTTTTTTCAGAGTCAACAGCAGTACCTCCATCAATTGTTAAATACGGACATATTTTTATCCCAAAATACTGACTTGACATGAGTCTTAACATGACTTTATCAACACTTGCCGCAAAAGCTGAGAGAGTTGTTAAACAGCTGGACCTATCTTATGAATATTTAGAGGTTACACCTGGGGATAACAATTGCTTCTTCCATACAAATGATCAATAAAAAACCCCGATATCATTGGAATAGTCTCTGAGGATGATAAATTGGATAATCTTCTAAACTTCAAGCTATTCAAACACTACATAAAGGCTATTGTAGATTTTGTCCACACTACAGAAATATTGAAAACCGTGACATTTGGTCATTACCTGTTCCAAATTTCTTTAATTTTGTCGTCCTCTATTTTTTCCTGAAAATAGCATTTTAAAACATCTACTTATCTTTTCTAATAAAATTAGTTTTTCATTCGAGAAACTCTTTAAAAACGTCAAGTAAATTTAATATCTTTTTAATAGTCGCAACATGTTTTGTGTTATTTCTCTAAGTCTAAACACATGAGGTCTTTAAAAAAATTTTCTTTTTACTTCTGGTATAAAATCAAGTTTGCCTAAGATTCAAAACAAATAGCTTCAAAATAAAGTAAACAAATTTTCCATCTGCATTGCATTTCTATGCAACATTTCTTTGAAGAATTAAGCATCATTTTACTGTATGTTCAAAGTTAGCAAATATGCTTAAAACTTTTTCCATCTAGTTTTCTCAACTAAAAATGAAAATTTTTCATACTGGCTATTGTTTTTACCCCACCGTGGAAGGCTAGCAGTTGCCATTGAACCATCCCCTCTCCAGCATGATGGTAAAAAAATCTCGTAAAAAAATTGATATTGCTGGGATAATTTGCGATGTAATGGTAATTATACAATAGGTTAGCAGTGGCTCAAGTTCATTTGAAAAATAAATGGAAGTTTCTCCACGATATTAGCCATGCGTTACCAAGTAATCAGCAAGCTGTGTTACAAAGTCTTAATTCATTCCCTTATTGATTGCATATCTCAAAGCGATAATAACATTGCAAATACCTTCAAAAATTACTCTGGCATTCAAAAGGAGAATAAAAGAAATAAGTCACAGTATTTATATCGGGTTGGTAAGGTTCAATAAACATTTTCTGGCACAAGACCATCTCTAATAGTGAACACCTTAAGGGGTCTGATACCAAATCTGTTTGTCACCCAGAAAATCAAGAGGCGGTAATGGAGATTGATCGGACATGTACCCCATATGCCTTTAACATCTCTGCCAAAACTCCCCCTCCAGTGGGCTTCAGACGGTAGTAGGAACAGAGGCAGACCCAAGGAAACATGGAGAAGGACAGTCCAAGAGGAGATCAAGGAATAGGGATGGACATGGGGATACCTGGCAAGGGGTGCTGGAGACAGACCAAGGTGGGGAGATCTTGTGACGGCCTTATTCACCACAGAGTGCAGAGAGGATGAGGCAAGTAAGTGTTCAACTGTTGGCCAGATGTTCTAAATTTCTTTGAATCTATGTTGGAACGTGTACATCTTCAGCTGCGTCGTCAATGCGATATGATTTATTAACAAATATCTTCAAAAGAAAATAGTCAAGTAAGGAAATGTGTTTATTTTTGAAGATACATTTACTTGAAGCCTCTTTGCATGAGACATTATAAGAAAAAAACATTAAACAAAAAAGAATGGGTTTACTTTTAAGCTAAGAGAGATCAGGCCAGGAAAAGAGAAAAATAATGTGGTGAAAGAGAGCTCCAAAGTCCATTAGTTTGACTGTAAAATTTACGATAATAGATAAGTTGGTTAATTGTGGAGCCATAACAACCTTTAGCACGAAGAAGCTGTGAGTAGCGAGTGAGATGAGATGAAACAAAGTGGTCTGCAACCAAAGTTGATCAGAGCACACTTCGTCAAAATCATGATAGAAAAGATTACTGATGATGACGTCACATCTATGTGACAAGGGTTATGTTCTTGAAAATATATTCTCATTGTTATAGCATTGTTCATACCTCTTGAATCTTATTGACAAACTTCGTTACCTTTTTCGCAGAGACAGAAGCAAAGCAATGTAGCTTCTCAGCAAGAACAAGATAATCTAAAATTGAACATTGAAATTTGAAAATTGTGTTGTCAAACCAAATTCAAATCTTCATAGTGGGGGAGAATTTCTCATGCAGTGCTTTTTAATCATTACTAACAGATAACCTACTTAGTTAACAAAACTCTACTATCACCAGATTTCAATAACCTTGCATTCAAGAAGCCATTTAAATAGAACTAGGCTTCATAACTGAACATTGAGACACCAGGTTGCCTTTAAAGGTAAAACTATGTCATGAACCCAGAACGCTATGAGGAATTTGTAATTTTGTCGGCATTTGTTCCTCAGTATAAATAGACATATTTTGTATGTCTAGCATATAAGAACATAACAATCAGGAGACTTCAAATTAAAAAATTAAACTAAGAAAAGTTGGACTAAACGATACCAAAATCATAGTAATATTCATATGCTTTCGCTTTTATTTAAATACGATTTAGTTTTTTGATCTTATCAATTCACATCTCAAGTGCAAGCAACGGATGAACATCATAAAAATACAATAATAAATGAATGAAGTCTGTCGATTTCATCTCTTTTTCAACAGTTTGCGACATTTTTGAAATTAAAGATGCAGGGTTAATAATAATTTTCTCTGTTGTCTCTTTTTGATTTAAACTTATTTCCAAATATAATGACATTCCTTCTCCTTATAAATAGGTGGCACCATCAGTCTTGCAATACATAGTTTCACTGTAATTTTGGGGGCATTTTGTTACAGTTACCTAAAAATTGATCGCGATAAAATATTGTATAAAAATATCTTAAGAATACTCGATATTAAATCTCAACATAAATTATTTTTAAGCATAATGAATCTGAAAAAGTTTGTAATATCATAATCCTTTTGTTCACTTCAGATAGTCAAGAAAGAAGATAAGAGTGGAATCAACATTTGCAGGTGTCATGATTATTCTGTGACTATTTTTACCGTGACTAACTTTACATTTTGAACCTCTCTTTGAGAACGACGCGGTCCAGTCTGGCAACAGTTCAGAAAGCACTAATTTTATGGCAGTAGTTTTTATGCTAATGCTTATCATTTCTTTAATAGCATTTGAAACCAACCATGAAATTTTAAAAAATTAAAGAACCAGGAAAGTCATTTTTTTGCAAAAATTGTACATACATAGCTGATCGTTGTTGAGAAGCCGTGGCTTAATGGTTAGTGCTGCTGCACCGTAACCAAGAATTCCCGGTTCGATTCCCCGAGCTGGCGACTTTGGAAATTCACAAAAGAAAAAGCCATTGGTTGGTATCAGGAAGAGCATCCGGCCAAGAAACTCCTCACTCCCAAATCCTAGTCCCAATGAAGGGCACCGTCTGAGTCTCAGTTACTTGGGGAAAATGATGTTAAAACCAAAACAAACCTGATCGTTGTAATTTTATTAGTGCTTTAAATTAACACTTCCTAATCGGATCACACACTTTTTTGGTACATTAGGCCCGAGAATAAGAAATGGCTTAAGATTCATCATGAGATTAATCTTGCTGTAACCATCACTTCTATTTTCTCCAGCAAACTTTAACATTTGAAAGTTCCATGAAATTCAGTCTTATGTTGTTCAATGTGGTGGAAAAGTCTGAAAGTGACGCTGTACCTTCTACATTGTCCTGTGATTTTTTGGAGCAGTTGATATGATCATCAGAGAAACATAAATTCATACTACTCGAATAATTTAGCTCATTTTTTGTCGATATCGTATGGACCAATGACCTTTGAGCTTCTCCAAAAATACTAATTGATAAATTTACTTGCTATAAAAAAGCATAGATATTGGAAAGTTAAAGTGATTAACATCACTGAAAAGGAATTTATCATAATCAAAACAAGATTGCAACAACGTTAAAATATATTTTTGTGCAGATTACTTTTGTTATATAAGTATTAGCTGCGGGATACATTCTTTCTTAAGTAATTCTGCCTGGTTACCCAGCTCATACTAGCACTGTGATACTGTAGCCAAATTTAGTTGTTTACACCGGATTTCAAAGTATTATTTTCAACCTAAATTTTTACCAACGCCTACCTCTCTGACAAAAAGGAAACAGTCTTGGGGCTTCCTATGGTTATAGCTTAAAAGGTTGGGTCACCGACTATGAGTTCCATTACAAATTTGTTTGCAAAAAGGAAGCTTTCTTGTTCAAGGAGAGATTTTTACAAGATGGTTGTGGTTTTAAATGTTTTCAAAAGTTTACAAATCTTATATTAAATATTATAGGAATAAAAAGCTTAAATAGGCAAAAACGCACTCCAATACGACTTTCTGGCAATTTGTAGCTCCTAAAGAAATTTTTTAGCTAATACAAAACAGGAATATTGGGCTTTCCAAAGTGCAAGCAAAAGTACGTCACAAGTGTTTCTGAGGTCTAAGCAAAATTTTTTCCAAATATCAAATGTAACCTCCACATTGGCATTTACCGATTGCTGCACTTAACATTTTTTATGCAACCCAATCTCAATCATTATTTTGGTTGTCTACAAAATGGCTCTTAACTACACCTCAGGGTGCTGTTAAAAATTTAGCAAGTTTTGAATCGTATACGTATACTGTATACTGTTTGCAGTTCACGCATCATCTGAAAAGAATGTGTGAGAGTTATTTGTCTTCAAATTTCAGTACAGTTCGAAGTGTCACAACGCTTAAGCTGAAGGAGCATCTTATTTGATAATTTACTCAATCTCGTTACTATATTTGTTGTTGTGTAACAAATAGTCTGTTTGGCTTACACATTGGTAAAAGAATTGTGTGAAAATGGAATATTCGTATTTTATTGGGTACGAACCATAAAGGCATAAAGTCACTATGGCCACTTAAGTTACCACAGCCATTTAAGCCAGTGGAAATGTAAAGGAAAGACAGAATAAAAGGTTAAGCCAAGAGATAAGAGTTGACAAAAGACTTAAAAACACTTAAGTCATATGATCCAGGGAATCACTCAAAGTCCAAAGAGTTGCACAATTTACCTATCAGAGGGAAAATACTACATTCCCAGAAGGATTTATTACAACCAGTGACAATTGCATGAGGATGAAGACGTTGAAGGAAACGATTCACACGAGATCTAAAAAACTGATCTGGTACCACCAAGTAAAGCTCATCAGAAACTTTCCAAGGATAACGCCTGTAGAAAAGTCTAAGTCCAGAAACATTTTATTGACGAAACAATGGTTAAAATGTAACATCAAAAGTTAGACCTATTAATTTTCAAATAGGTCCCTGAACTCGATTAAGAACATGAAGATGCGATTAGGGAGCATCCCAAAAACGTTTTGGGGAGACGGAAAACAAGATTCAGTAAAGCAATGAAATAAGTTTGCACAGCAAGGAATTTGGTTCAGTAGCATTCTCTTACAAGACAACTATGAATCGAATCTGTAGCAGTAGCTTCAGAACGATCAAGCCCATAAACGACCTTTGCAACAAGTCTTGAATTTACTATGACAGAATTCAAAATGCGATCATTGAGGTACTCTTCTCTAATTTCACAGTGTACAAGTCCATTTCTACCTTTCACCACAACTGCTTTGTTATATATCTGGGTCATTAAGTATTATTTTATATCATAAATTTCAAAGAAATAAGTAATAATTGAGCATAACCCTTCTGTAGTGACATTGTCTGATAACAAAAATCTATATAAAATCTTTGAACCTTTATTTATCAAACCAAGACGCTAAACAGATTTTGTGACGCAAAAAATATCTATTGTACCTTTAATAGAAAAAATGAATAACAAGGAAGTTGCTTCTTTAACTTTTATAGGTTTTCTCTGCAAACATCAAATATGCAGTCTAGTAGTCCATTCTTAATTTTGTGGGTTGCTCGCTTAAAAACTAAGGCATGCTGCCACTGATCTGCAAGATCTGACCTCAAAAAAACCAAATTTATTCCTTACGATAATCGTTATCCTACTCTTTCCTGAAGCAAAAAGTTGAATTGATTTCACAATTCTTCGAACTAACGGACTGTTGGATGAGAATAGTCTTGGACTAATAAAAACAGTTTTAAGGCCTAATATAAGGCCTTAATCGAAAAAACCCTCGTGCTACACAACATGGCCGACTTTATATAATGTGTATATCCGCCGAGTACCGCGGGCACCCTAGGAAAGGAAACCCAACAAAACTAATTTACAAGTTATTATAATAAGACTCAAGTAACAGTCAAATAATGATAATCATTTTCAGTACACTTTTCATTCCTGTATTGTTAAACGATTGAAAGGGTGCTCCAATGTTGCTTCAAGGAGCAATATGTTTACTCGATGAATTCTTGTCTGTTTGTCTGCAAAATCTTTGTAATAAGTGGAGTACTTTAATTCTTGCCCAAACCCTGCGTCCATAGACGTAAGGACCAATTTTTAAGGAAAGCTGACTCCTCTTGGCTTTGAAAATAAAGAGTTTGGGGAGGGGATGCCCGAAAATTCCAACGAGTTAAAACAACATGCGACATAAATGCAGTGCAAATTGGATGTGAGTTCTGTCGAATATTAATTTTTTTTCGTCTTCATAGTAGATTTCAGAAACATGCACATATCTCAGAAAGAGTTGCTCAGTACAAAGTGTAATTGGAAGCAAATTATGGATAGTATATACTACTTGTGTTGATGGAATATTACTATAACTAGCGTTATGTTGAAACATTAATTGAAGATAACAGTGGGTGGTAAATCTTTTTAAAAAGTTGGGAATCATGCCATAAGCCTATAGTCGCTCGTCTAACAACTGGTCTTGCTAGTGCAGGATTATTTAAGAGATTCTGACCCATCATGCTCTTCAAATTAATTTCGAGTCTCCTCAGAGCAAAATGTACAAAGAAAAGTTGTTTCTGGTAGAGCATAAAGTAACTTCTCAATTTGTAAATATTGGTGGAAAATCATAGTAATGTGAAACATGAATCCAAACAGCAGAATTATAACATTGAACATCACATTGTGTATTTTAGTTGCTAAATGCTATATGCGAAGCGAATAGAACACCATTTGCGAGATTATAAAAAGTAGACACACAGTCAAAACTGTTTTCATTCGGTTTGTCATCCATGACCATGTTACTGAGACAACCTATCACTTCCTGGTCATATCTCAAAACAGATGGGAATGTCCACATAACATTATTCAATCAAGTGTAGTCCACTTTTATTATGTAATGTCTCTGAGCAATCAGTATTCATGATTGAGGTAACTCATCACTAATCAGAGCCTGTAAGCGGCGTGATGCCTTCTTCACTCGACAAGCTACAACGTCTCTGATTTATTCAATCCATTTTTGTTGTTGTTATCTTTTTTCCAATTTCCTGGTTTTGGAGTGCCCAGAGGTTGGCAAAATGAAATTGGTACTGGCACATTATCCTTGATCATAGCACCCATCGTCAAACTGGCATTCATCTTACAGTGGCAGAAACTACATGTTCCCTTCCAAAACTACAGCTAAGGCTATCGGTGTTTGACAAAGGGACGTTTGGAAGACAAAGTCCGAAAATGAAGTCAAAGTCGATTGCAGCAGTTACTTGAGCTTGGACATCGTAATATGTCTTTAAATCACTGTCGTCCTATAATTTTTCAGGAAACTTTTCACTATTTTTTATAACTATTCTGTGACATCTTTCACTGCCTCATGCCTACAAGACCATTTAGTAAAGTTCAGGGACTTTACAGTTGATTTCAATGTTTGTTACCTAATAGTTCTGTTGGAGAAAATATGCCTGGTTGTTTTGCACTAACGTCTAAAGAAACATAGAAACTTTAACCTGTTCCCAAAAAGTTTCTCAGTGGCTCAATACATAGTATGCTGTAATTCTAAGTTGGTAAAAAAGGTAACAATGGAACTACTTTACTCGAGAAGTTTCTTTCATTCAAATAACGAATCCTTTCTTTTCACCTTTCATATCAGACCCGCCAGCAAAACATCTCCGTGTCATATTTTGTACTGTTCATACAGCACGCTTCCATTGCTTATTTTGTTTACAAAAACACACAAAATGCAGCCATTTTGACTCCATGAGGTCAAACATATCAATAGTTCTTTGATGCAAGAGTTATCGGAAATTATGTCAATTACCATTCCATACATTTCGCTGTTCATTGCATCGTCAAAAATTTTAACAGTTACGAAATCTGAAATTATTTGTGAGAGTTGTTTTAAATAACAAGAGAGACCCACTGGTGACGGGAGTCCAATTTTGAATCTAGCATTTTGTCCATTTCTTATAAATATTTACATCTAAGGTACAAAAGCTTAAGGAAATTGCCCTGATTTACTTTGAAAACTTGTCATAAACTCTCTAGAGATACCTGATTGTCCCTTTGGCCTTAATTATCAGGCACTCGATAATTATTTACAGATATATACATACTTTGCGATCGCATGCTTATGGTTGGTATCATGCACATTTCTGATTAAAGTATCTTGCCTCTATTTTCCCTATAGCGACATTTATTTCTTACGGTAACCTTATTGGCCTCAGAAACTGGGCGTTATTTACGGCCGTTGATCAAAGTTTTTCACGTGGATAGCAATTGCCATGGTTCAATCAGTATTTTTTTCCCATATGATGACAACAATTCTTCTTTAAGAGAGTTAATTCAGACAAAGACGGCAAGTAAAGCCTTGGCATAGAACAAGATTTGCTCCTCAGGTGAAAAATTCATATTAATCCATCGACAACAATTGTCAAGCACCAACGGCATATACTCCTCATAAATTGATACTCATTAAGTCGGTGTATATATATATTTATATATATCAAACAAGTAGACAAACTGATATGTCACACAATAAATGAAAAGAATGGTTCGGCAATATTGATGCGAACATTGATTTCACAGTATCAACATCAGTGCTTCTACTAGGAAGGAAAAGTCTTTCCAAAAGCACATTTGAGCCTGTGAAAGGAAAAAGAAAGAAATGAAAAGTGGAAGGAAAGGAGAAGGAAATAAAAATTAGAAGGAAAGGAAAAGGAAATTTTAAAAGGAAGGTGGAAATATGGAATAGCTATATAATGTTTATGCAAAAATGTCAGAGGTTCTTTGGTGATTAGAAAGTATATTAACACTTCTGTCAGAGGTTGATCGGATGTTGCATTATTATTTTAACAGCAGAACTTAGCATTTCACAACGGAAATAGGTTGTCATCACTTGTGAATCTGTTTGGTCAGTTTAATTTTTATTAAGACCAGAATATATATATAGTAGCTGTTAAATGTTTATGCCATCTAATACACTTAGCTTCGTTGTATATAGCTTCAAATTTACTAAGACGTCTAAAAAATCTTTGTAGAGAAATTCTGAACAGTTTAATCAGCCAAATAACAATATGCTCATGGAACTGGACAGACTATTCAAAGTAAAAAACACTTTTTATGTACTAAAAGTTGACGTTGCAACGCTGGTGAACTGTATCATCTCTTACTTCATGTATCTTAATTAGTTAAAAGTGACAGAGGCAAAACATCCTGATCCATCCAATACCACTTTCCATTTTACCTTTAACAATTTATTCGGGTAATATTCCAACAACCACCATACACAAAATAAAATTACCTAACAGTTCAGACCTGCTTACCCCATTTATTTCAGAGATTTCTTGATTTACACTATTTTGAAAATTTAGCTTAGATTCAACCTTACAGTTGACTTTTATGAAATAGTGGAATGCACTCATCCAAAGAATGACTCAAGAGAAACACTGTCACATACAAAAGAAAGAGTGAACATCAACAACCTTAACTGTGGGTGGAAGCACTACATTGAAAACATTGATGGAGAAAAGGATTGGAATGAATATTGGATCAAAGTGAAAGCCGTACACTAGACTGATGGTGCAAGAAAGTATCGTAATCTAATAAAATTTATTTCAATTATGTCCATTTTTCCTGTATGTAATACTCCACTAGATCGTATGTTTAAAAATATTCACCTTATTTAACGGATTATAACTAACATATAAATATGACATGGATTACTTGTTGGATGCAAATATCTGAGTGAAAGAAATCAGTATGCGGTACGCAAATAAATCATCATCATTACTGCATACTCATCAACTTTGTCGATATGATACTGTCGATGATAACACCCGAATCAATGTAATGCTTGATTCATCATGAGAACAAAAACCCTCTACCTCTGAAGGTAATTGTTGACGAAAAGCTGACCCCACACGTCTTGCTGTGGCTTCTCATGGCACACAACAATGTTGTTTGACGAATCTCAACAGCCAAGTCATGCAGACTCGTAGTCTTTAAATTTCCTTTAAATCGATGTACCCTATCAAAGTCTAACTGTGACCTTTTGCTGTGATCCCTGGTATATTCAGCCTTTGAAAGTCCAATAATAAACTGTTTTGTCTTGAACTATCCCTTTTAAGTTAAAGTTATAATTTATGAGATTTAACCCAAAAAATTAACACTATTATTATCTTCATAAATGTTTTTAAACCTAACTACTTTCTTTAAATAAAACCTTACTTTTTCACCCTTACTTGTCTCGAATCCTATGGTGGTTAACTTTTATCTTGCACCTGTAGCATTGATATCAATGAGTGTTTTATTGAAAGTTTAATATAATTCAATATATTGATTACAAATTTTATTCAGGGTAGTCATGAATATGTATATCTTTATTTTGTTATTTATTCGAGTGCATGTACTTTGTGTTCCTGCGAACCAAAGTCATATGTTATTTGCATATAGGTATGTACATGTGAACCTTAATTTATCTTCTTCTGCCTTCCATGTTTCCTCCCTCCCCCAGATCTTCCTCACATTTGGTGTTTTAAGCTTGACAATATTTCCAGAAAAAGTGACAACCATTTTCATTTATTTCTGCAAAAAGAAAAAATTGTAATAAAAACTAAGTGTATCATTAAATGAGTAAAGCTTCACAGTTTTTCAGAAATGACTAACTTCCTGAAATAGCTATTGTATGCGAATAAACGACTCAGTGGAAGCCAGAGATAGCTGTTATATACAAATAAACAACTCTATCGAAGCCACGTAGCTGTTATATTTTAATGAATGACTCAATCGAAACCAGAAAGCCACTTGTTGTGAATGGGTGTCCAGAACAATGGAAGATCATTTACAAATCTCTCTCCTTTTCCCTCATTGATACAACACCGCTTGAGTTGTGTTTTCTCATTCTGGCTTGGTCCAATCCAATTTCAACAAAAAGCTTTTGGATTAAAATAAACGTAATATACATAGTCAGAACGTTGAGTATGACTAAAAGAGCTTTGGGAGGAGCAAAGATTATTAAAGCTCACGATCCTCAAAACAAAAGGTGAGGAATCCAATCACAGAGTATCAGAGGTCCAGTGGTTTGATCCTTCGTGTACATTGTAAATGACCTATAAGATTTCGTCTACTGGAAGCAGCTAGACTAAAGTAATTTGTTAAAATTGCATTTTGACTTTTTCAGCACAAAATACTCTTAATTTCTTAGCAGACACATGCAATTTTATAAATCTCCCAGAAAGCGGAGCATTAGCACAACAGCTTTGCATGGAGCTGAAAGATTGGAACTCATGAACAGTCAAAACTATGTGCAAGAACTCGAAACCACTTGGCCGCTCAGGTCCAATGATTTGCAGAAGTGTACCGTGGCACATAGTAGTTGTTTTTATGTCCCCCACGGCTTGCAGGGAAAGAAATTCTAGTTTCTAGAACCCCTTAAAAATTAACTTTAGTGTGCTTTGGTACATGAATAAATTATGTCTGGAAAACAAAATATAATATTTGTCTATGTGCATGTGTTTTGTTACACATATGCTGAAAGGTGTGAAATATGTGAAACAAAACACATGCACATAGACAAATATTATATTTTGTTTTCCAGATATTATTTATTCATGTACCAAAGGCACACTAAAGTTAATTTTTATCAGATAGTATATAAAAAAGACTCAGTCATATCAATGTAATCAACGCTACCCTCAGGATAAATATACATCAGAAGCCAAAGCAATAAGATAACTAGTGATAGGTTATCTTCAGCCATGTTCTCAACCTTCACACTACAGAAAAACTACGCTTTTATTACAAGAAGTGACAGGCGAAGTGTATGAGATTTCAAGCAGTTCAAATATGGTCCGTTATCGAGTACTGTCGCAAATTTTTATTGCTTTTGTGAGGGTTTCAGGGCGTTTGGTTCATGTTTGTATCCAATTACTGTATTTTGCCGCCACCGTATCTCCGTATCACAAATAGAAGGGTTTGGGATCATATCTTTGTTGTACTGCTTTATCACTTCCTTGAAAAGACATTTGACCCTTATTTTCTGCAAGGAATATAACAGCTTGCACCAAAATTAACAATCTAGATGCCCTTTTTAACATATCTTCTTTATTTCTTACAAACAGTAGGCCTGGAAAATCTGTTTCTGTACTACTGTATGGTAATGTCTCGGTGACGGTGGATTAAAATGTTGCAAGGGATGGCTGTTTGTAAGGTCTAATTTCATGTTTTCCACAAATAAGCCACTTCATTAAATCTTTTTCACTATCTTCCTGCCACTAGTTAACAAAAGTTTGACTAAAGTTTATCCCTTACTCGTCAATGATATACTCCTGCGTGTAAATCTTTAATCTTTTGAAAGAACAATAGGATACCTGGATTACATATCTAAATCCGAATGCTTTAGTCTTGCCATGCCGAGGCGTAAGCCATTCTGACTAGTTGATTTTTTATTTTAGGCCCGAGTTATTAAAATATTTCTTAAATTTCAGTCGTTCTTGTGCATGTTTTCTCCTTTTTCTTTCTCTATCTGCCCCTTTCTTTACACTTAGATTTTCTAACTGCCTATTTTTCAATACTTTGCCTTGTTTTGCTAAAAAACCTTCTGATGCAAGTTGTTACCTTTTGAGTCTATAAAGTCTAGCTAGGTTACTGTAGGTATTTCATTAATGAAATTGCTTACATTTCTTGACATATTCTGCCACTATATTTAATACCTTTATTTTCTACCTTTCTTTTTAACAGTTTCTGCTGCTTCTTGGACTAAATTACTAGGCCACTTACCCTTTCTACAGTTAAGCCGATGTTGGCGTTTGCAAGACAGTTCGTGTCCAACAAGATGACCGGCTATGACGGTCCTGGTCCTGGAGGTAGGGACAATAACGAAGAGGCGTTATTACGTGAATTGTGAAAAAGAAAACAAAGAAATTTCTGCCTGAAAGTTCCTTTTTCCGTCATTGTCGCTGAAATGGAAACGTAACAATATTCCTGTGATTGAAAAAATCGAAAACCCTTTTTTGTAGTAAAGACAACACCATACAGCATTTCCACTTGTTGTAAAATTAGCATAGCTGTTTTTGTCGACACCAGCGTCTGACATAGTTTCAAAGAGATTGTTTTCCGAAGCTGGAATGGTGTTTGAAGAATAGCGGTCAAGTCTCCTGTCTCGCTGTGGTAAAGAACGTTTTCTTTGAGCGGGGAAGAGGATTGGGCATAATCTATACAAAATTTGAACTCTGTTACGGTGATAAATTTTTAACTGTAGAAATACTTTAAAGTTTTTAACATCACAGATTAAGAGCTTTTAGTCACTTCTTTACTTGTTTTTTGACTTATTCTTTTATATGTTACAGTGTTCAAAAGTCCGGTAAACCTCCAGCTAATTTTTTCGTTATCGGGCAGAAACCACATTTAAGTGTAATACAAAATATCCTTGCAAATTCTGAACTTTATGGACTCAGAGGAAGCCATAGATGTAACAGCTTTATCATGTCATGAGTCGTAAGCCTTTTCCGAGAGTTACTTCTCCCATCGTCAGGCTGTCAGGCCGTCAGGCAAAATCTAGCAGAAAATATTCTGCTAGATTTTGCAGTTTACTGGAATTCTGATGTATCCCTAATACTGACGAGCCATCTGATTTTGAATACTGTCTAATGGAAAGTGAGTTACATCACCCATTACATCCCAATACATACGACTTCAGAGAAAGTTTTTCAGAATAGAACTTTAAATGAAACCTTATCTTTTCAAATAGGCATTGAATGTTACGTCCTGATTTTTTGTAGCTTGAATTACCCATGTTTCTCAGGTTTTTACTTACTTTCTCTCATGGAGAAAACGAAGCCAAGGAGAAGGAGTTCAGGTTTGCAGAAGGTAGATTATTGTAGGTATAACAAATAATATACATTGTTTTGTACAGCTGATCCAAACATCTTCGCATTAAATTCAGAGTTCTCCAGAAAAATAGATCGTGTAATATGTACGATGGACCATCTTTTTCTTCTACATCTTGTGCTATTTCAAGTACCGTCATCATCTGGCCAGCCATAACATTCCACCGGCTTTGTCTCAATATAGTACTTCGGCCTCAAGTTGAAATAACGTTTCATCAATATGGAAGCAGCTTGATCTCTAGCCTGGTCTGTGAAGGAGACAAATTTGTAATTTGGCGGATATTTTGAGTGATGGAGGAAAAAATTTAAACAACCTTAACACATAATACAAAATTAGTAACCGCTCTACATTTAATACTTCTCATTTTTGTTAAAGGTTGCTCACTGTGGTGAATACTTTTGAAATGTACATCAGTTATTTGAGGAACTGTTATTTCGTCTACAATGGTACTTTTAAGATTTATTCTATTGTGACCTATTAAAGAAGTAAGAAAAAAATTACGACATTTCTCACTTCCTTGCAGGATTTAATACTAAAGACATAACAACCTTAGACCTTATAAAGGATTTATGACTAACTGTGTCAAAAAGAACTCCTAACCTGTCAAAAAGAACTCTCTCTCTCTCTCTCTCTCTCTCTCTCTCTCTCGCCATACATAACTGAAGCTGTTTTGAAAGCACTTCTACCTCCAGAACCCGTGCTTGTTACCATTTTGAAATTACTGTTTATTTTAATTTTTAATTCTCCAGAAGATGTACTAGGCTTAGTTACAATTTCCTTGTCCCCAAGAGCTCTTAGTAATCTAATCGAGGGTTATTGCGTGATTAAGAAGTGGATACATGGTATATGGTCTTTCAAATAAAGTATCCTGGCTAAGATTTACATTCAAAGCTATGGTGAGCTTTATTTAAACAAATGTAGAATGGTACTTAAGAAACATATTTTGGTGTTTGTAAACAAATCATAGAAGTTATCCCTGCGTCCTCTGCTTTGTCCTTTTGTTTTTCCTGCTGGCAAACCTTCCTACAAAATATGAAATCATGAACTTCCAGCTGTGATTCCAATTGTACCATAGGCTTTTCAGGTGTCCATGGCAAATGGTCCTTACTTTAAAATCTAAAAATACTTCTCGGAATGTTTTCAGAAATTTTTTTTCGTCAGTGATGGAACATAACTGCTCGTTTACGTATTACTTATGACAAAGTCATAGAATATGTTACTTTTATGCGTGTATTAAATAATGGATATAGGATATAACTCATGTCTTTCCTCTTTGATGAAGCTGGAATGTTACTTGACAAAGAAAAACAAATTTGATACATTACTTACGGACTCTCATATTTTGGTTTTGTTTTCGATCCATTATTTGGCTGTGATGGTGCCAACCAATTACTCCCTTTGTCATTACAGGCAATGTTTGAATTTAATCTAATTTGGGATAAATTTTTAATTAATTTTATGTTCTAAAGACAGACTATGATAAAAGTACAACTTGTATGGCTTTTAATTTAGTTTACATAGGGAACTATATTTTATTCTTAATTCTCAATTCAAATTGACAACAACTTGTAAAATAATGGTACAATGAAAATTGCATATTAAACTTACTCTTTAAGATCTCATTTTAGGGAGGGGTTAAACTTCTATAGTCACAAAAACACTACCAATTTCCCGTTATTAACATCCCCCAAAATAAAGACTGTTGTCCAAACAATTTTCATAAAAATAACCCAGATTATAATAAAAAAACGGCCAGTCTAGACTATTTTATCATTTCTTCATTTTTTAAACAGTCACGATGTCGCGGAGCACAAAAAAAAATTGGATTTGAGTTTAAGTGCATCAAGAAATAAAAAAAAATCACATCCCTCAAATTATTAATACCCACAATCTTATCATTCGATAAAAAATTACTTAATTCACTTTATAACCATTATAAAACCTATGGAGTCAGACAAAACATGTTGATGTGCAATCTGCTAAAGGTGGAGAAAAAAAATGATACTGATGCCCTCCCTCAAGTCTATGAAGTTTTTTTAAGCTGATGAATCTTCTTCTTAATATACTCCCCTGCAATTAGGTCCTGCAGGTTTATAGAAAATCCTTTTTATAACAGTGTAGATTCTTGACAACAATGATATAGGCCCAAACAATATATATTGTTTGACTTTATTTACCTTCTTTACGTGGTGTGGAAAGTTCTTTAGGCTTATTGGAACAGCTTCATGTTACAACTTATTGACCAGTTCTGATTATTTCTCTTTAAAGAAAATGGTCAGAGCAAATCCTAGGGTAGATTGAGGGGCTCCTATCAACCCTATATAATTTAGTTGCGTATGTCTTCCTTTCCTTATGATCTCATAGAAGCCTGATATGATAAAAAAATGACTTTCAAATTTCAAAATTAGGCTTGACCTGCATAGAAACTGTTTACGAGGAAGTACTGCTGAAGGTAGCGAGTGTAGTAATGGAAAATAGAATATTAATTTTATGCGTAGTAAGCTTGGCATAACAGGGTTTTAACTATTATCCCCTTCCAAAATGAAATTAAGCTGACCTGACCATCATGTAGTTCAGTAGAGACATGTGTAAAACAAGGCCCGAGCTAATAGCGTAAATTTATTGCTCTGTGGAGTAAATTGATTAGGTGAAGATTGCGTCAATGTCGTAAACAAGAAACCTGAGATACAAAGTTGTCTTTGACTGCAATTGTAATGATTATCTTGAGAAGTTATCTTTATTTTTTTATCGTTGTTAAATACGAGTTTATTTGACTCTTACATAAGGAATGCAGCAATGCACGCATTCCTGTGCAAGTGAATCATCGAAAACTGAAGGCAACAGTATCAAGGTAAACTGCGATTTACATATTATGTATAGGATGATGTATTCTTACTAAACAAACTTGAAAAATTTTTGGGTCATTACTTATTCAGGATGATTAAATCAACATAATACATAATATTGTCATCAATAGGAGTCAATAGTTTCATTCAAAATATTTCTCAAACCATAGCAGAGTGCGCGAGGCCTAGTAATAATAGTACAAAATTTTTGCACAACATAGCGAGCCAAGAAAAGTACCGACACTTGCAGCTGGTTCTTGGCCTCTGCTCCCTTCAAAGTCATTTCTACAGACCTCAGCTTCGCCATTCCTTTTCTTTTCCTTTTTGCAACCAAAACTGCAACACTGCACATGTTGCTCCGCAACTTAAACGTAATGTAATTTAAACTAAAAGGAGCCATGGTTAGGTTAAGATCGCTAAGGATCAGATAAATTCTTCTACCTATTTACTCGTCGATTTTCATTAAAAGGGGCATCGAATTGATATTGTGTTGGAATTTTTGTTTTCTGGAAAGTGATGATTCATTTTGGGTTGTGGTATTTGTCTGTTNAAACTGCAACACTGCACATGTTGCTCCGCAACTTAAACGTAATGTAATTTAAACTAAAAGGAGCCATGGTTAGGTTGAGATCGCTAAGGATCAGATAAATTCTTCTACCTATTTACTCGTCGATTTTCATTAAAAGGGGCATCGAATTGATATTGTGTTGGAATTTTTGTTTTCTGGAAAGTGATGATTCATTTTGGGTTGTGGTATTTGTCTGTTATGCCATGTCTTATAGGTGAAGACATAAATTAGCTAGGGGTATTTAGATACTAACACTTGAAGTTGTAGCGTAAGGTGGGAATATGATGAAAAGTGCTAAGAACTCTTATTTATTGACTGCAGTTATTCGAATTCGAGTATTCGAATTACTGCAGTCGAGTATTCCAGATTGACAACTGCATTTATACGTGTAGATGAAAACGCTATTAGATGTATTATAAGCTTTGTTACCATTTTTGGAATCCCAACTTGTATTTATTTTAAAAGGGGTAGCCTGTTCCAGTCAGAAAAACTGAGAAGCCCCATTCACACTCCTGCTTCTGGTACCAGTAGGGCAACACCACACACCGTGGCAAACATCATCAATTATGAAGGCAGGATAATGTCGTATGAAAAGTTATTCTCTTGCCTTTGAATCTCAAAACGTGCTAACGAAATCGTAGAAAGCAATTTGACATGTTTGACATGGCTTTAGTTACTTTTTTCTCTTTATTGGGTACTGCGACGGACTCTTTTCCAAATAAAAGATTCTTCCGCTACCAGCTCCTCTCAAGCAGCAGTTAACCACAGTTAACCTTTAAGATTGTCAGATCCTGACAAAACACTTATGAAAAGGCATGAGCAGAGGCAAATACGTTCTTTTTGTGAGGGCGAGAAACAATGGTTTCTTTAACAGGACAAGCTACACACTGAGGAGTTGAAGACAGTGCATAAACTTTCCAGTGCAATAAAAAACTGAATATCTGAACAATGAAAAAAACAATTAAAAAAACCAACTTAGCTCCAATATGAAATAATGTTCCTACTTACAAAATACTGATTTCTAGTAAGGTGAAGAAATATTTTCAAATAGATCAGTGTGAACTCCATTGTTTAGAGAGTATTGCAAATCTATTTCGAAGATTTGGTTTTACACAATTTGCAAAAAAACTTATTTATGTTTTCAATATGTTATTTAATTCCTAATTGTCATGAAATATTAAAGGGAAGCTCTGTTTGATGTAAATATTTTCTTTGTTTTGTGAAATTTCTGCCATACCGCTTTTCCACGAGTTATTGTTGTATTAAGTGAAACCGCAGAACATAAATTATGTACTAACTTTATTGCCTTTGTGTTGTTAATATGCTTGTTTTTGATAAAGCATGATCAGGTTTGAGCAGTATCTATGAGAAAATTTGTTCCCATGACTTTTCTGCAGAAGATTTTGGAGAAATCATTTTTTTTTTCTGCTGAAAACTAAAAAAAATGTCTTCAGGAGTATGTTTGAAATCAAAAAAGTTTAAAAAGTTTTTGTGCTTATATATTTCTTAAAAATTTACAAAAGGCGACAACGAATTTTATGTGCGTGAGGGGTTTAAATGTGATAAAAACAGAGTAGTTTAAAAAGTCATAGTGCCATATGCCATGATCGGGCAATAAAAGTAGGAAAAGTAAAGATAACAAATACCTTGCCCATAATTAATTGCTGGGGATTGAGGTAACATTGCAATGTCTAGACTAATCAGATTTTGACAGTGATTGGTGACTTAGGGGACGAAGAATAAGTCATTTGGAGATTAAATGTTGGGAAATCCACAGCTTTACCATTTGCACGTATCCTTTTGCAAGCACATGCTTTTTAGGAATATGGCAAGCTTGCTTCTTTATTTAATATTATCACAACCAGTGCTTCTTTTCATTGTTTGTAACATAAATATTCGTAAAAGCCTCCATCTGAAAACGAGGTTCTTGATAGACACATCTTTGTTATATTTGTTAGAGTAACAGATCAAAAGTTTATCCAAAATAATTGATGATAATATTTTTTGTATTTACATATTTCCTGAAGAATTGCTTGTAGAATTGAGGTCCGTGTCTTTAAGTTAATCACTTGAGTCATTGCCCCATGTTATCTTAGTCCAGGTAGGATAGCATATACTTACTGATGCTTTAAACCAATTAAGACATTATGTAATAATAATAATAATAATAATAATAATAATAATAGTAATAATATTCGTGATAATAAAGTGAGTAAAAGTTATAAGTTGTAAATAACAAATTTTTAGGAACGTTTTAATGTTAAGTAGAGTAGACCTGATGATGAAGATGAAAATATAAGAATCTATGTTTTCTTTAAGTGGTTCTGCAAATTAAAAGCCTTCTTCGAAAGATCTCGACGGACTGAAATATCAGCATTACACTCATAACAAAAACATTTTCTGAAGTAAACTATTGACTGTCAAAGAAAAGTCATGACAAAAAAATTCTGTACTCCACCTTGATTCTGGTCATTCACTGGCTGTTAGAAGTAATAAAAAGTGATGTTTACTCCACTGCACGTGATGAGTTTCTTACTTTTGGTATAAAGAGCTGACTCTTTTCCTACTGGAGAAAAAAAATCTTCAGACATTTGGGAAGTTCAACAACTACTTTATGTTATTATTGCTATCCTGACACCATTATACTGAAGTGTGGATATGTAGTCAGTACTAATATAATACCAGACATATATTAGAAAGTTGTTGGCTACATTTGAAATGAGTTCCAGGCTTCAGTTTTATAGCTATTAAGCTTTTTTCGACACGAGTCATCACGAACCACTTTGCATATTTACGGTCCAACGTAAATGCCTGCTTTCACCTTTGCTTCTTTCCTTTCTCCTCAATATATTTGAGATGAAACCCAGCCCTATCCTAATCGACCGCCTTAAGAGAGTTCTTCATTAGACCATGTTTAATGTAAAGTAGAGGACGAAATACTCTTTTGGATCATCTAGTGGCAGATGATGGACATTATATCTGTCAACAGTGAAAACATTCCGTTCAGGCCATTTCTTGGCAGTGTATTGATTTGCATCATCACCACTATTCCAAAGGCATAAGAAGCACATATGTGTTGTATATCCCATTTGTCTCCACAAATATTGTAGTAATATTTAAAGAATTTAATACGTTTAGGTAGAAGGGTCATGAATCATACATCTGGTTTAGACCTACTGTAGTTGCTACATTTATCAAACGCTTTTCCTTACCATTATATAGCAGTACTGCTTTCAAAGTGGTTTTACTTGATTCAATCAATAACAGAGGAAGAGTCGCCATTTGGAAGGTATATGGAGATAACCTAGAACTAAAAATCAACCATTTTTGTCTATACAGAAGGTAATATCATTTTCTAGTTGAAAAAGGAAATAAATTCAAAGATCTTTTACGATAGAGAGATGTCTTGGTTCTACTCAGTAGTAAGCTTCATTGTTATAATCTTAAATCTAACAGGTCAGACTTCTCCTTTGTCAAACTCAATTACCCAACAACGTCATAAAGTTCCTCTCGATCTGCTAAACGTGGTGTAGGATCCATATTAGACTCGAATATACAATCAAAACAAGTTCTAATTTGATCCAGCTCACCATCAGAACTGATGTCACTATCCATGTTGGCCTTTGCAGAGGGTAAAGAAATGGGGTTTTCAACATCGTGCAGAGCAGGCCCCAGTGCCGGTTCACAGTCTGAATAAACAAAGTTTGACTAATTTTTAGAAAAAAATGGCAATGGGAATAATGATTTTTATTTTACCCCATACGATTGGAACAGCAAAAGGCATTGACTTCCTATGTCGACCTAACAACTTTTAAGCCCAGCGTAGCATGTTGCATAGGACTCGTACGAAGCTCATTTTTTATCTTGGTCTCTAAGTTTGCACCCAAAGTAATACCTATATGCTCTCAATTTATAAGTAATATTTTCCTTTGTTTCTTGAATGTTAACTTGTCACGTATGTAGGAGAAATATATACGGTTTTAACAACCTCGACTGGCCATTTTCTTCAAAGTGCAGAACAGTTGTCCTAATTTTGGACCGTGCAACTAGGGATTAGATTCCTCAATAATTGTGGTAATAATAGTTTGGGTTTTTTTCAATATTCTTGTTTTGACAAAAATGTATGTTTATTCGAAATCTTCTATCAAACTGTAGCACTAAATCTTATCCTCTCTATGAACTTTACAGCCCAAGTCACACGAGGTGATGTAATGACTCAAGATTAATAATACACTTATCTGATTAATCTACTGCTTGATTACTGTAAAAAATTTTATTAATCCGAGTATCTGTTAAATCAAATTGAATTTATCGTGTGTTCTATCTAAAAAAAGAAATTTAACCCATATTCTCCCAAGCATGCCCCCCTAACTTCTTTTATCATCAAAATTGGTGTGAATATCCGCCTTAGGCTAGAATAGATGTGTAAAATGTCTGATTGCAATCCTTTGATGGGAAAGGTGTCTTTTAGCTATGTCTACTTTTGTAGACATTGGTAAGATCTGTTAGAAAAAGCAAGTGTGAAAACGCAATTGAAAACAACCCATTATGTTTTACATTGATGATCTTNTGGACCGTGCAACTAGGGATTAGATTCCTCAATAATTGTGGTAATAATAGTTTGGGTTTTTTTCAATATTCTTGTTTTGACAAAAATGTATGTTTATTCGAAATCTTCTATCAAACTGTAGCACTAAATCTTATCCTCTCTATGAACTTTACAGCCCAAGTCACACGAGGTGATGTAATGACTCAAGATTAATAATACACTTATCTGATTAATCTACTGCTTGATTACTGTAAAAAATTTTATTAATCCGAGTATCTGTTAAATCAAATTGAATTTATCGTGTGTTCTATCTTATAAAAGAAATTTAAGAAAGAGACTTTTTCTCCTCGCCTAGCAACACCTGTTCTCACTCATTTCCACCGTACTAGCTATTGACTGTTTGATTAAACGTCCTTAATCCGATACTTTCATTACATTTTGCTTTGTCTGATGAATTTGATGAACTAACTAATTGTCTCGAAAAAAAAAGTCATTGCATTGAAACTCGTTATCGAATTGAAAAAACTCGAAATGAGTTGCCCAGGTGGTCCTATAACACAACCTGTTATTGCAGACGCACAATGTCAACAATCTTCGTGATCATCGAAGTATTAAATTGCGCTAGAGCTTTGGTAGTTTTTTGGGGTTTTTTTGTTTTAACGAGTTAGTGAATGCAACACGAGTTTTTTAAGAAAATATTGAAGATCTGTGTTAAAAATTGTAAGTGACGAAAGACGAAAGATAACAAAATGAAGGGAAGTGCTGATATCGCAAATTATTACGGAAGAAAACCAAGCCACCAGGTTACAAGTAGTTCTTTTCTTCATGTTATTTTGAAGTGTTAAATTGTTAAGTTTTAAACGGTCAGAACCATTTTATTTTCTAAGGCTGTCGTCAGTGTTAATTTTCAAAATTCTTTCTTCATCTTTTAGAGCGCCTCAAGGAAGTGTCTGAACGTCCAATAAAGACAGCGATGCTGGTGAAATCGCTCCCAATCCTCTTAATTCCAATAGCCACAAAGAATCCTTTACTCATGACAATTGGTTTGATTTGGCATTTCCTCCTGAAAGTTTCACTTCGAAGCAACAGTATAGAAAAAAATTCAGATCATGCCAACATAAATGACCAACAAAAGGATTGTGTTTTTTGTTTCCATTCCATGAAGCAAAAAATCCTTTGTAACCTTCGCTCTGTGACACACACAAGCTGCATATTTATTACAAATGAGTTTTCTACCTGGAAAAAAGCTCTAGAAACATTAAAGAAACGCGAAGTATATGAGTGTTACAACCTTAGCATGACTCACGACTTTGTGGCACTTCAATGTGGAGATGTCGTCAAATCACAAAGAATCGTATGAAGGCTGAAATGGCAACAAACAGAAAGTCCTTGATTGTTATAATAGTAAATTTACAGTATTTTGGAAGGCAAGGGACACCGATCCAAGGACAAACTTAATGTCAGGTGTAAGGAGATTGAGGCTCTTGAAGATTAGCTGGGAAGAAAAACCTGCATGTAAACAAGCCATGATGTACACAACGAGATAAAAAAAATTGCTGGCAATTAGTTTCTTCAGAAAAGTTGTTCAGAACATAAGAGATATTCAGTGTAATTTCTGTGCGATTATCGCTGATGAGCATACAGATAATGCAAATGTGGAACAAATTTCAATTTTCGTAAGACGGATTGATGACCAACTAAGTTCGCATGAAGATTTCCTCGGCTATTACCAAGTTCCCAAAATTTCTTCTGAAACAATTGAAAGTATTTTGAAAGACGCTCTGATTAGATTACAGCTGTCATTAAATGAATGTCGTGACCAGTGCTATGACGGGGTAACCAACACGTTCGGTAAAAAATTTGGTGGTGCCACTAGAATACAAAATATCCATTCGAAAGCATTTCCTTCGTATTGCCACTGTCATTCTTTGAGTATCAGCATACAAGACACCATAAAAGGGCCCAAATTACTTACAAGCTTAATGGATGTCTCACAAGAAATTGTTCAACTGATTAAATGTTCTCCGAAACGCTAGAATCTTCTTTAGTATTGTAAATAAAAATATGGAACAGAATAAAAAAGAAGACGAAGACAGGTACAATCCAAGTCTGACCAAATTTAATGCAACTTGCTTCAGACGCATTACGGAAACCTACTTATCTTTAATGCAAATATAGAAAGAGAGTCTTAAGCAAAGAGGAAAAAGCACTGATGTAAAGGCAAGAATATCAGCATATATAACCAAAATAAAGACCTTTGAATGCTTTGTAACTATTCTACAAGAAAGCTTATTTGCTCATGCAGGAAACTTGTGACTACGTTACAAAACCAAAGGTGTCAGCAGTGATTGGGCAACAACTCCCTCCCCAAACCGTCGAAACGTTAAAGCGAATGCGTTCAGACGACAGTTTTAATTCGTTTCATGAAAATGTGCTGAAAAAGAAAGTTAAGATCAGTGAAGTTGCCAAACCAACTTTGAAACGAAAGGTCAATTTTCCAAACCGCTATAAAGTAGGTAAGCCAGTTGGTGAGCATCCAGTCACACCTAACAATAATTTCGGTGGGGTGTATTTCGATGCTTTCGATCTCCTGATCGCACACATAGAAGACCGTTTCAAGAAACACAACTTTAAAGTGTACCACCGGATAAAAATACTTTTAATTCTTTCCTTAATGAAGAAATTGAAGCTCCGGGAGATGAAATCCAGTATATTAAACGTACTTTTGACGAGGTAGATATACACGTCTTCCCAGTTCAACTCAGTTTATTCCGTACGATGATGGGCAGTGAACAATTGGAATGAATTTTTTATATCCGTTTGAGGTACAAAAGCTGAACGTGCATCAATTCGTCAAGTTATCACTATCATCAATCTGTTAAATGTCAATTTATGTAGCGAGCTTCTGCAGAGAAAACATTTTCAGCAGCTCCCTGTAACAAAACCTGGCTTTGTGCTACAATATTACAAAAGTCTTTTAATAGCAAAACTATTTTAAACCTACACAAGTCCAACACTAGCAATATTAATCTTGTTGATATTACCAGTGATTATTTTGCAAATAATGATTTAAGACTATATCATTTTGGTAGATTTATTGAGAGTGACATTTTATGTGCATTAACATCAGGGATAAGTGGGGTGGAACACTTTTTATTTGTTAAAGCTTATTGTACATGAATGCTCGCTCGAACACGTTCCACACATCAGTGTGGACGTCTATTTCCTGGTATTAAAACGCTTTGCTCATTTCATTATTCTGTTCACTGTTACGAAATTCTTTATGTATACACATTTCTGTCTGTCCATACATGTGTCTCACTGGCTACTGATTTGGGGGATACATTCTGCTGATTTGCCTTGCGTAATAGTATGTGCTTTCTTGAAATGGATCCTATCGTTATGCTTATTGTTAACCCCCAGAAATGTAAACAATGAAAATACCCTTAAGATGCAGCAAGTACTAATGTCACATGATTTTGCTTTTTAAAAAGTTTGTTGTACTCTTGTCACCAAACGTGAACCTCATTGTCATGTTAGCACTTTCTTTTTCTATACTTCCACAAAAACATTAAAAATACTGTCTGCTATTTGCAGCCAGATTAAAACTCTGGCCACAAATAGGGCATAAATAACTATTGTTTAACATCTTGGAGATAACACAAGCTGTCCATGTCCACGCGGCAATAAGACATGTGGCCCATTTATCCTTTAATCATTGTTGTAATGACAAAATCTAAAAGTATTGTTTGCAGATTATTGGTGCTGAAAGTTTCTGAATGAGTGCATAATGTTGGACAGTTCAGTTCGTTCTCCTCTCAAAACAAGAATATCGTCTTCAATTGATATTCTCATTTGGATATGAAACTCCGTTAAGATTTATATTGGGCAGGAGTTTTATCTTAATTGAGATATGTGAGGCTTAAAAAGAGTCAAAGTGGAAAAGAGTTAGAACCCTTGCACGTGTTTAACACGTATATTTTCCTTATGCCAATAGATAATCCGTAATTTACAATAATGTGTAGGAAATATGCAAGATTTGGGGCTTCATGTACCCTAAAATAAATAAAAATCTAAAGCCTAATTGCCCATGAGTCTGATTGGTGCACTTTTATTTTACCATAGAAAATTGGAAAGTTAAGCTATGACTTTTACTATGAAATGTCAAAGGATTCAATTATTTTATTGAATCACCCAAATTCAAAATTCAGTCAGAAACATGTATCATATGATTAGAAATTTTAGCATATAATTTTATCAAATACATAATTACACCAATTCAAGGCGCACCTCAATTAGCACTGATGAAAATAATGCAAGTTGAACGAAGGTAACATTCAATGAGGATCCATAATAAATTAATAAGAGATCTTACACTTGGAATGTGGAGAAAAAATATAGCAGGAATGGAAAAATTATAGAAAAATAATTCTTTTCTGGAATTAAAACCACAAAGTTAAACGAAGGGCACTTTTTTGATCCGTATTTGAAAGTTGCATTACAAATAATTATGTAGTTTACTTTACGATCTTAAGGTAATCTGTGATATTAACTGAGGTCATCAAGAAGTTAACTATCACACATAACCTAGAGTGATTTATATTTTATGACAAACAAATCAAGTTCTTTTTTTTCTGTTCCCTTCTGGACTGGGTTCATTAGCTATGACTCCAATATACCTTTTCGAACTATGAACTGCTAAACAAAATAAAATATTTCTGAAATAGACCAACAAACAGGTTTTGCCATGCCGTAGGTACACCAAGTAGAAATATGCAACAAAATTAGATCTCTTGACTAAGACAACGATAAAATATAAT
Organism: Morbakka virulenta; assembly: GCA_003991215.1. Taxonomy (NCBI): domain Eukaryota; kingdom Metazoa; phylum Cnidaria; class Cubozoa; order Carybdeida; family Carukiidae; genus Morbakka; species Morbakka virulenta. The sequence continues at coordinate 3,690,925 of RDPX01000018.1, read as the reverse complement.
GGATATTGAACTGGCCTCCAAATGGTTTGGACAGAAATAATTTTGAAAAACCTCTTTTGTGATGCATGTTTTCGTTATTGTTACATTTCACGTTTTTCTCCCACAAGTATTAATACGAATTTGAGAAGAATATGTTAAATTTAACAAGATTGGTTAAAAAGTCCATTTATTGGATTTATCTTAGGGATTGTAAATCACTGTGTAAGTCAGGACAATGGCTTGGCCAAACAAGAATAAATTAACAGCAAAATAAACCTAAACTCTGCAAGAAGATTAAGTCTTCAAATAACAAGTCGATTTTGAAAACTACGATTTCAAAAGAAACAAACCTGACGTTTTTTATTAGCATAATCGTTAATGACATGAATAGATAAACTTAGAACAACAGGGTATTATAATATTTTTTAATGTTAAGGGTACTTTGAATTATAATAATCATTTTGTTGTGTCCTTCTGTACATACTTAACTTTAATATAATGTTATTAATTGTTATTAAAGCTATCTCACAGTATAGTTGAAAGCATTCTGAAAAAAGGGTCACATTCTTTGTGAAAGTTCAAAAAAGATCTGTTTAGTAAAATTTGATATGTTTCCTTGATTTTCTCTTGATGTATGTATTATGTATGTATGCATGTATGTATGTATGTATGTATGTATGTATGTATGTATGTATGTATGGATGGATGGATGGATGTGTGTATGAGATGGACAACAATCTTACTTTAATTTACCATTTTAGGTTTTTAATTGGGCAATGATTGCTTTAATCGCCTCTTTCTATGATAAATAAAAGTAAAAACTAGCCTTGCAACCTCTAAAGTGCACAGAGATATTGACTAACAGTGTTTAGATGCAGTACACAATTCACGAAACACATTTTTCTGAGCGTTGTTATTTTCATAGGTATCAATTAGGGGTATGATTTTAGTGTGGGTATTTTAGGGGTTGTCGCTGAAACACGGAATACATGAAACGACAACCCTCGTAATATACTTATAACTACACCACTTAGCATATATATAGTTATACTTATAATTTTATCGTAATATAAAGCTCCATACTTAGTCCCTAAATCTGCAATTTTTAGACCCTGTTATTCTTCATACCAAAAGGAGCTCGGAGGTTACTTTAAATAGAGACGTTGTGATTCCTGGTTGACTTGATCATTAATTAAATAATGTTGACAAAGAGATTATATGACTTGTACATGACGAGTTTGTGTGCTTTTATTAAATACAAAATGTCTGATATTGTGGACGTTCAAGCAGAATTCTGTCCTTATCTCATTTTGATAATATTTGATAATATTTGAAGAAGAAAAACAAAGCAAGATTGTTTGTTAAGGGAAGACATTAAATCAAGAGAAAATCTTTTTGAAACACCCAGTTTTTAATCAGAATACATCTGATTCCATTTTGTATCCATATGTTAATTCTGTCCTTTTGTTCCCATAATATTTAACATTTCACTGTTTTTCTTCAAACCTGACTGGTGAGGTAGTTAAAATGGTGCATTGTTGGTAGTACCAGACATAGAAAACAAATTCTTCAAGGTTTACATGTTGTATCTTCTTCTTACATCCCCAGTATTACTTTAATTTTGTTAAAATTTGTGTCAGTGAAATCCATTTTTTCCCGAGATTATATTACTTGTAAAAAGCTATTTCCAATTCCACCTGCGATTAGCACCAAAATATCTAGTTTCAGTCACAGTCAGAATGCACAGTTTAGTGATTTTTAAAAGTCATTAAATTTTTCAATGACTACTTACCAGGCTTGGATACAGTGAAATATTTGTATCCGTCCTCTGCGTTAGATATATGGGATTTAAACAAGTTCACATTTGCTTCTCTCAGTGCCTTACAAGAAGTAAACCTGACATTCAAATTTTGTGAATGTTTACACTACTACTTGACCCCAAGCGGGTACACCCCTATTTAAGACGGAGTACTCATGCTTGTTCCTAAATTCACTGAGAAAGGAGTTCGAATTTGTGTCAATCCTGGGACCTCGTCATTTCAAAAAGAGGCGGGTTTGTAGCCCATAGTCAGATATAATAGAAAAAAGGGTTTTGAAGAAGATGTGTTCGAAGAAATTTATCTAGCTAACAGCATATAGCTTTAAAATTCTTGATTTAATGGACTTAGTGGAAGCCATTTGTACAAGGTTTTTTTCATGTCGTGAGTAGTAAGCATTTTCTGATCTATGTGCTTGGTGACAGGAAGCAATATTTCTGGGAAAATGTGAAATATGCTGTTGATGTGATTGCTGTGCTGTAGGGAATGGAAGATTTCTTTTATTTTTCTTGCTGTAGTATCTATTTCCTTGTCCAGAATCTTTTTTTTTGCCAAGCAAAGGTGTAATCTTACACCAAGCAGTGCCCGCTTTTTCATGGGTTTTGGTGTTACCTTATTGAACAGCTCTCTTATCTTCTTTGTCTCTTTAACCCAGGGAAGGCTTTGATACTCCAATGTAGATGGTAGGATAGTCTTTACAGTATAGTCTACAGACTATTGTTTCGCTCTTCAAGTTGAACTGCACCCTTTGAGTTTAAGAGTACCGTCCTAAGCATGGATATTGTGAAAAATGAACATTTGAGAACACAGAGAGTTAGACTTAACTGTTCACTGATCCCCTTCACGTAGGGAAGACATATTTGTTTTACGGGTGTTCTTACAACTTCATGATGACACCTGCTAGTTTTTCGTAGTGCTCTCTGGACACCCCTAGTATGGTATCCATTGGATAAGAGAGAGAACCTTTTGAAGGTGTATTTCTTCCTTTCTGAGATCATATGGGTTTGAAATGATCTTTCTTACCCCTCCAAACAGAGTGGTGATAGCACTATGATGAGCTGAAAGTGGATGGTTTTGATAGGTTATTAAGGTACTGGTCTGTGTGAGGTAGTTTCCTGTAGATAGTAATAGAAATGATGCAGTCCGCTTTTCTCTTCACTAGAATATAAAAATAGAGCAATTGTGCCCCTTCTTCTTTTTTCATGGTGAACACGATGTTTGAGTGAAGACTGTTGATGTGCTCAAAGAAACCTACAAAGATGATCTTCTTCAAAACTGCGAAAACATCGTCAAAGTATCTTTCCCAGACAGTTGGACCTTGGTCTGCCTTTGATAATTCTGTGGCTTCAAACGCTTGAATGAATATTTCAGCAATCACAAAAGATGCTGGAGCTCCAATGAGTACACCGCTGTTCTGTGTGTACATGTCATTGCAGAACAGGAAGCATGTGTTGGTAGCAAGTGTTTGCAGTAAATTCAGAATGTTTGGGTGCTTTAGAGCAGTTCTTGATAGCAATGAATCATCATCTTCAGGAATAATTCACAAGGTGTCAATTATGAGTATACTTGTGTATAAAGAAATGACACCAAAGTGGACCAAAATTTCACCTGCCTGTATTCTTTATTGTGTGATGAAGCCTGCGAAATCAGTACTGTTGTTGCAGATATATGGCTTTCTCTTTGTGTATGGGCAAAGGAGATCTTCTATGTGGCGTGAGAATGAATGAACTACCAGCGTAGGCTACGATAGGACGTATGGGTACATTGGGCTTGTGTACCTTTGGTAATCCATAACTCAAAAATCCGCACCATCAAAGTACAAAATAACTATGTCTAATTACTTTAGTAGCCAGGAGATGAAAAAAGTATCTCTTTTAACTTAGCTCAGAAAAAGCCTACGACTCATGACATGATAAATATCCTATATCAACAGCAAAAAGCCTTTTGAAGATACTTGTATTTAAAAAGAGTTATCATTAAAAGTTTTAAAACGTCACTGGATTGTCAGTGAAAAGGAATGAATTGAAAAGTACAATGTTAGTAAAAAGGCACTTTTATCAAATAATCTGAATTTGGATGATTACCATTTTTTATATAGGAATGCAGCTACCGGGACTTTACAACACCCAAAGTTGGGAACAAACCATCTTTTCACAAACTTCTTTACTAAGGTGAAATATTTAGGAAAATTTTATGCTTACCTTTGGGGGTTGTTTTTGTTCTTCCAGATAACATAAAGTAGAAGTATACAGACCTGTTTAATACTTGCTCATCACAGACGTGTATACATTGTAAGGTATTTGGAATTAATCGTGAAAAAGATACCTACAAATTTTCATTTCGGTTTTTTTAAAAAAGTTATGTAGCACGTCTGATTTTTTTTACCTCAAGACGATCGTAGCATGTTGCTTCTCTTTACACATGAGCATTTTTTAACAACCTAGCATTTGATGATTGAGTCAGAAAAATCAGAAAAGGCAATTTTCTTCTCTTATGAAGAACCAAAATATGATCAACCAGTCAAATTTGATGGCAACAAATCAATTTTCTTTTATTATAGATATTGGCAAGAACACAAATAAACTTTTAAATTCGAATAGTTCCCACTGTAAATCTAATTTACTTTTTCATAATAGAGTTAATATCTGTACCTGTTGTTAAAAACAACCTGAAGAGAGTATAATGCTGTAGTGATAGATCGTCAAAACAGAATTACGTGAAAAGAAAACACCAAATGTTTTTGTAATAAAGGGATGTAGTCGATGTTCAAACCCAACAAATGTTTATTTTGATTGAAAACACTAAGAAATTAGTAGACCGATAGAGAATGCAGAAAGACGAATAATATGTTTACCATTTACTATCAATGCCTCGATGTGCATCGGCGAGTTTGAAGCTCTGGTAAAAAAAGCTTCAACTGCAAATTAAACATTTTGTTACATATCAGTTAATTATTTGTGGTCACCTTGCTATCTACAATTTCCAAGCCATCTGTGGTTGTTTTTGTTCTTTCGCTTTTGCCTATTTAAGGGTAAAACAAGACAAGAAGCCACTTTTTGTATGATACAATAATGAACTGTAACGAAAAGTAATGAAACGACAGTACAAAAATAATTAAACCAAGATATAACATTTGATCTTAGACTTACAAGCTTACGAATTATATGATAGATGAAACCACTCTAAAGCTAAAGAGATGCACAATACAACCGACAGAGGACAAATATTACAATAATACATAGGTTAATTGCAACGAGGGACAACAACTGCTTAAGAATAAAGACGCTAAGAGGAAAGAGTCAGAAAAGATGCAACAACTGAGCTAGTGCCAGTGAATTTCGCTCTTCAGAACATTTCACAGGGTAATGCGCATAGAAAAGGCTGATTCTAGCCACATTTTCTCAATGAGAAAAAGGATAAAGATTAGCAGCAAAGTTTAAACATGCCAAGTTACAAACACGTCTCTGAACTCGAACAAAAACATCAGGATAAGATGAGGAAGCACCTTCCCTGACTTGACAACAGCACTCTCTGCAAGGAAAGATGGTAGATTTATAAAAATATTAAATAATCTCAGTCTGTGGTTACTTCCTGGCGCAATAGAAGAAGCTAACCTTTTTAGAAGGCAAATGTATTAATAAATTAAATAAGAGAAGGCAAAGAAATTTCCATAGAAAATGACAGACTGACTGAACGTTGATAAAAAGATCTAGGTTCTCCAATACCTTTACCAGTGAGTTGTTGACAAGCCCTTTGAAGACCAAAAGACCTGTAAGTCTTCTGAAGAATAAAGACTTACAGGTCAATATTTGTCAAAATAAGGCAGAATTAATGTTAAACGTTTCAGAAAGATGGAAAACGAGCCTGGAGAAGCAAAGGTTGAAAAGTTTGAAGAGCAAAGAAGACAGCTCAGAAAACTTTTTCAAAACAAGTATTAGAATCAGATCTAGACTAGGGACTGTAGAGTGATCAAGCCTTGGGCTAATTTTTGCAAGCAACCTTGGATTTGTGATGATAGAGTCCAAAATATGATCAGGTTGTGAAAGGAACACCAATTTCACATAAAAAAACAGCTAGCGGGAAACGATTTAGCAAAAGCATGTCTTTTGCCAAGAGAATAAATGGAACAAAATGCTATCATGAAATGGAAAGGCCACAGACTTGTCAAAAAGCAGAAGATTATTGCAAGTCTTTCAAAAATATCGGTTTTCAAGCCTTTGGAAGGTTCACCAACTCTCTCAACATAGCTAGATTAAGCATCACAATTCATCTTTCTACAAGCACTGCTAGTATGTTTGAAAGGAACATGAGATGCATCAGTTCCAACACATTGAACGTGAACATAAATCTGATGAGCAATGGCAGGAGAACAATGAACATTGAGCCAGAGAAGAATGTGGTACGAATTTGTAACTTACGATTAGGCACAAATAGGAAAGTGCCAACCTAAACTCATTCTGTGAATTCAGTTGCACCAGCATCAAAAGCCGATTTGCTAAAGACTGAATCCCAAGGTCTATATATATATATATATATATACACCTTGGGATCAAGAAATTGACGAAATTTATCAAGTCAAACTGGCCAAATATAGAATTCTTACGATTATATGGCTTGGCAAGATTTGTAAGACTTGCCTTAACCTCTACAGTGACAACATACTATCAGATTACCCAAAAGGAGGGAAAGTTAATACTGTGCAATGGTTAGGAAAGGAGATTTTCCCGAAGAGAAGGTTTGCAATCAAGAAATTTTGTGAAAAATCAAGAAGCTGTACAAGATTATGTTGTTGCTGCTGTTGTTCAGACAAACTATAAATGTAGTAGGCTGATGGTGATCAGTATGTGAGGAGTATTGCAAAGTCGATAGGATTTCTGGTTTCACAGAAAATTCTTTTTTTTTTCTTAATAATCCCTTTGTGCACTCACTATTGCACTTGTATACAGTAGTATTATTCTGAATATTTAAAGACCATATTCTACCTCAGAAGAACCAGCAATGAAGTCGCTCTTTCATGATTTTATATTTTTTAAGTAGGAAAGATAAAGCGTTGCAAATAACACGCCATAATTAAGTAGTACCTGGGTGTAATTAATTATCGATGAAACGGCACTAGCAGATCATTAAAAGTTGATAAGTACCATATCTTCTTGTCGATCTTCACTTTACTTCGCTTCGTAAATCGAAAAATATCTATAAGCAGGTTCGATTGTTTTAAATGTTAGCTAAATGACCTAATAATCTATTGTATTCTTTAACCTTACCCTACCATAAAAAAATATTCCTTAAGGATCTTTAACTACTTTCGACTACCTACCAACAGTATAAAATGGAAAAGGTATTGTTTGTAGTTCAAGCTGTCGTGTTCTTTTGTCTCCTTGCTTAAAGAGTCTTTTATTACAGCTATCGCTAGAATTGACAATAGACAGTACACTATAATATAGTTTTTACTGCTCAAATTTAACAGGTTTGGTGTTTACTGCTTTTAAATCTTCTTGTGGAATTAACTCCCATTTTGTTAAAGACTAGGGTGTTTTTCAAGACAACCTTCACATCATGGTACTTGCTGTGAGGAGTTTGGTTCATCCTGCTGTAGTTATTCTCCTTTCTGGTAAATTGACAGGCCAAATAAATAAAATAATTGACAAAATTTTTTAGAAGGGTGAATATCCTTACGTTACCCTAACCATAGAGCTGATGGTTTCTTGACTTGATTTACCTTACTTTGCTAAGTAAAATGTGCTCAGTTCTGTCAATCACAGGTAAGTTTCACAGTTCTGAAATTTTCACGCACTGCATTGTTTTTCAATCAACACTGCCATTTACAACTTCACAATTTGGTGAAAGATCTCGTGCTGATACTTGAACAGGCCAGGAATGAACAAGTATAATCTACTTGTTCATTCCTGGAACAGCCACGTGACCACTCATTTTCACTAGGAATAAAGAAAGGAAAAGAAAGAGATTGATACGAAAAGTGAAAGCAGCTGATTGTTAGCAGGGGATTTGAAAAAAAAGAAGATTAAACTGAACCGGAAAACAAGACGGCCGAGCAGATTTACGAAGTTTGCATGTACGCGGGAAGACCCTTGTTAAAATAGCAAGATTTTTTTGGGAAAATTTGTATACAGATGAACACTTGTCAGCATAGCAGGGGGAAAGAAGTAGAGAAATGAAATCAGAAAAGAACTCCAGCCCAAAGATAACAAAAATACTTCATGCAAGGTCTTGTTTAATAGACATCATCACGTCACGAGGAAATAACGGAGCATAATAGAGAACCTAATTTCATTACCGCAGACTTGGTAATCGGCTCCAGGAAAGAACATTAGGAAATATAATTTCGAGAAGCAAAGTCTCAAGCAAAGGAGCTCCAGCCATGAAAACAGAAAACAGATAAGCAGATCTCTATTGATCATGAAAAGTTTAGTCTTGGTAGCATTTATAGCCACAAGCCATCCGAGTCTTTCTTCTACTTGTCCTGCCACACTCTTGTACTCCATAAACGTGCACAATCCACAGCCTCCTCTGAGGGGAGCGGTGCAGTGGGGCAGTTAAGGTGGGGCATTGTTTGCACCAATCTGAAACTGCAGTTATCTGTTGTGAGACGCCTCATTTCTTGGGGGATAACATGCATCTTCCAATTTCGGTTTGGAGGCGTTATAGGGTCTGCCATACTATCCAATTCTCCCCACTCCCACTGGCAAGCTCTTCACTTAGCAAATCCTAGTCCTGAACAACAGTAAAGGTAGTCTTCTTTCTATCAATTTAGCATTGCTAGCTTCTTTCAGTATAATCTTAAATATTTCATTGCGTAAGGAAAGAATGGTGTCACCGGCATAAATGTCACTTGCAAGAGCCTTGGGGGGGGGGGGGTTATTAATGAAGAGAAATAATATAGGTTCCAGGATAAAGCTTTGGGCAACACCAAAATTCATTGGTTAAATTAAATATGGACAATTCATGACAACTTCATTGGGAGCAAAGTGATAAAGCGATGGTTTTAATAATCGGATCGACCTCCACGAATTTTTAAGACCGAAAGCACAAATGAGTATGTCCAGCGAACAGGAAAACATGGCAGTAAGTTCGGTAGAGAATACATCTAAAAGCAACCACAGGGGCGTCGTTAGATCGAGATGCAGTGGTCGGATCCAATGTAAACTATTGCTGCGGTTGAGAAAGGAGTTATGAATAGGCCATTTATATCGTTAAAGGCTATTCTCCACGCGTCGAAAAATTTCGAGCGAAGCTGATTTTTTCGTCAACGCACATGCGCCTTACGTTTGTTTTGACACGTGATATAAGAATTTTTCTTTTCGACCGACATTGGAAAGCAGTTGAAGAGGTTCTACTTTTTCGCGGCAGAAATTTTACGCAAGCCAATCAGAAAAGATTAAGTTTCATCAAAACCAATCAGAAAGTTGCTTGTTTGTGCATTATACAAATAATTAAAAAAGGAGACATTTTGATTTTTCATGCTGAAGCGTCAAAGCAAGATATAATAATAATAAAGAAAATGGCAAATAATAGCAATNAAAAGCAAAAGTGTCAATAAGTTTAATGTACGAACAAGAAGTAAACGTCTCATGTTTTCATCAGCCATATTGAATATAGAAAAATAAAATGAAAAATTGCGCCTTTTTTTACTCCGTGGAGATTAAAATAAATTTCGTACGAAAAAGTTCGATCGAAAATATCAACTTCGCTCGAAATTTTTCGACGCGTGGAGAATAGCCTTAAAGGAAAGGAATGTAAGGTTTAGAACCATGTCACGTCATGTGAGTCATATATACTTGCTAATGGATGAAACGGAAGTAAACCATCATCAGAATTAGAAATTGTATTACGAACTGAGCAGTCAAAGAAAGAAGGGAAAGTTGAGATTGAAAGTGGAAGAAAATATTCGTAGTAGAATGAACGTGTGAAAGGCACAAGATTTAGTGTTAATTGCTTTTAAACTGATAGTACAAAAAGAACTTGACGATTTCAATTACGATTTATCCGGGTTGCTGCTTTACGTTAACAGTGGAAAACCTGAGTTTTAAATTATATAATGCCTTTTAACCTGGAATTTCGGTTGTTTTGGTTAGGTTTCTTTGGTGATGCTTTCACTCCCGACGTAGTGGATCTCAAAGGGCATAAATAATCACAATTGCAAGCCGCTGACTACATCCCTTGGAGCTTATTTCTTACAGCACTTCGGTCAGTCTAGGTCCAAAAAATTTGCACACAAATCCAACAAAGCTGTGCTAAATAATGATCTTTTAACATGTGAAATGTCAAGCGCACGACATAAACTAAATTTAGAACACTAACATGTCTGAACCACACAGACCCCGGGGATAATGGCAGTATCTGCGTCGCGAAGCGAGAATCCACGTTTCAGATAAAACAAACAGATTATGGTTAAGTCAAACGACTTGAATCTGTATTTCTTAACACACTATACGTTCAAATAGTGATAGCCAAGAAAACAAGACCCTGAAAAGACTTACGAATAATAGTGCAAGGTGCACTTCACCGGACTTAAAACCATACCAGTAAAGTCATCTGCTCTTACTATTTCAAAGCAGTCTTAGTATATCAAAGATCACAGCATGGCCAAAATAAGACTTGGCAATATTAGACAGTATTAGTGTTTTATCACAAACTCATTCCTTTGTAATAGAAAAATATACTTGCCAGTCTTTTTTGATTTTTTGAGGGGGAGCAGAGAGCCTAGTTTTGGAGTTCATGAGGCACTTCTAAAATCTGTAATTCCCAAAAACTCAAAATTTAACGTTCAATTATCTGGTTTCTAGTTTCGACTGCAAAAAGCATGTCTAAAATTTTGCTTCTGATGTGTAAACAAACATTTTTGTAGAGCACATCATCCTGGTATAATTTCAAGAGGTAGAATACCTATGGTCAAGCCTATGATCCAGTTAAATCCAATAAAATAAGGTATGGTTTCGTAAAACAGCAATATTTAAAACATAACCATAACCATAACTAACGAGAAACCACGGGTCGTGTACCGTAACAAAATCAAACCTAAACTTGTGAAGAGTAAACTCGGGTGATTTCCTACAGAAAGAGTACTGAGACTGCCAAGTTCGGTTGGCAGCCAGGAAGGGTGACCTACAAGATAAGCCCCACACGTACACACAACGTAAGTTGGCGGACTAAATCTTTTCGGTTTGTAAATTTAAACGAGAAAAGCAAAATGTGAAAAACAACTGCTGAAAGAAGTTTTTCGCCCTTTGTCATTAAAAGGCAACTGACATTTCTAACAAGACTGAGGCGAATTCTGTTTGTAGGAGGAAATACCCCCTAAAAACTTCACTAAAACGAGGCATATATCTTTAAATTATCAATGCCTGGAAAATTGATGATTTTCAAACTAGATACCTGTACCAGAAAATGTCGGCAGATTAAAGTGTTGTTTAAAAAACAACACCCTCTTGCTAAGAACATCGTTACCTAGCCACTTAACTGGCAAGAACTACAGCACGCAATACATCAAATCACCAATACGCTGCAAATAATGATTTACTACACTTAGCCTTTTCAACGTTATAGCATCGTTAAGAAAATAAACAAATTAATATCAGGTCACAATACAAGACAAAATAATTAACTTAGTATTCTTACATAAATATGTCTATATTAGCCAAAATTTACTTATCTATCGTTTCCCATCCTAACGTAACCTACAATATATTGCTGCTCTTTCAGCATCACAGAACAATGCTTTTTTTTCAGAGTATACCTTACCAAGTTCCTTAACCGAACTTGAATGTTGTTGTGTCATCTTGCTTATAACAACTCGGGTCAATTTTCTTTCTCAAAGTCAAAATAAGCTGTTTACTGTGTGTATTTGCTAAGGTTTACACCGTATATTTATAACACTATTAAGTAGTGGTCATGGCCTTAACTCCTTCTCAACACGCTTTATTAAATTCCTAAAAATAGCAGCGTAGTATTCTGCTCACATAGGTGCTTCAAACTAATGGCAAATTTCCAAATATATTTACACTTTCACTTCCTTTTCACTACTTTCTCAAAAAGTTTTTGGTTTTACACTTAAAAGGTCAAGCCTGCAGTGTCAACTACACAGTGTATTAAAAGCAACATCACTTACGTTGACAGTAGGGAGTGGCATTGTTGATCTGAAATATCTGTTTTGCACGGATTCATACAATGATACTATACATCAAAATAAACCAATCTTTACTGGCAGTCCAATCGATCTATTATGGTTAATCTACCCCTCATCACTGATAGCAAGCATTTGTCTGCACGAAAAACGCGGGTGTCAAGAGTACATGAAAAATTTGGGAAATGCTTGTATTACTTGTCTCTACGAGTATGAGCAAAGTATACTTTGGCTAGTAGTGTAGGAGGGATGCCATAAATATAACTCACAAATAGTAGCCAACGACTCTCAAAAAAGCAACACCTGTCTTCCAAAATGCATTTTATGCTGGTAATAAAATATCGTCTCCCATTACAATTACAATCCCTCCTTAATGGTGAAAAGACGATCTGTTACCCAAAGGACAACAAACACCACAACAACCACAAGTGTACACCAAAAAACAAGTCAACACTAACATAAATTATAATTTCGGTCAAATGAAATAACACTGGGAACACGCCAAGATACAAGTAACAAGGAAAATGTGTTAAATTACGAATGAAAGTTTGGTAAAAAATACTAGGGAAAAATCATTACATTAGCTAATCATTAAAATTCTGAACTGTATCTACAAATACTAAAGGAAAGCACACTAAACAAAAATTGGAACAGTAAAATCTTACAAAAAAGGAACGAACACGTCGTATTATAAAAATCGCCTATGGCAACACTCTATCAACAAAAACTTGAGCCTTGGTTGGAAGAGTAGTCATAACTACTGCCTGACTGGGCGGCATCAATTGGACTATTTAGACTGCCTTTATTCACAAGTCGTCTTACCGAGGTCTAGTTAAGGCAAATATAGTAATTTTTCATTTACCATCTCTGACGTCTATAAACCAGAAAAAACCACCCCGCAAAAAGTTAATCATTTTGTTGAAATTTCAAAAAAGTCCGCTTATCATAATGCTTGAAGAATTTTTCGCCTAAAAATAAACTGTGACTTGAATATTGTTACACGTGACGTTTACGGGTTAGGCATTGCTTTTCCTGAAAAAAAAAAGACCGTGGATCAGTCCAAACATCGTATCTGCCTGCCACAGTAAAAATCTTTGACAAACTCTCCAGACTAAGGGCGCATTGCCGATGGGGTGAGGTTGCCTGACAATGATGGTGGTAAGGATTGATACAGCGGGAGAGTATTGACTTCTTTTTGAAAAACATGAACAAACAATTCCCACAAGCTGCATTTAATTATCCATGTTTTGGTTGGCAGTGAACAGTTGGTTGATAAAAAGAGTTCTTGTTTCCTACTCTGGCATCTTCGGCGTTATGCCAGTTGAATACTGTTATCTTTGTTTGGCATTACTACCCTGAATCTCAAACATACGAATATGTTTAACCACTTGTGCCTATGTTCTACGTACCATGAGACGTATTAAGTTTTTTTCCAGAAATGTGTACCTGCTGAAACTAAAAATCTAACCAAGAAATGCTTTATTTATCAATGTTGTTTTCTGATCACTTTTAAAGGTTTGAAAAATGTAACTGCCTGTGGGGAAAGCAAGAGTACATGTTTAAGCAGCTGTGCCTAACTTCTCAATGGAATCAATCTACTTTGCAATGGATTTTGGCACAGGAACAAACCCCTGCAGCGTCCCGCGACAATCCCACCACTAACATATACAGTTAAAATTGTAAGGGAATGCATATATATATGTAGGTCATTTTTGCTAAAAACCAATAAGGTGCGAAGCAACTGTACAATAAACCAATTACACATAATATGTTGGTGCAACTAATTATACGAATACATGTGAATATGAACGATCACTAGATGTAACTAACTGCTAATATGGCCACTATATGCTAATGGCCTACTTAATATAAACTTAAGGTTGTGGTAGTGTCTTGAAATTTTAACTACATTTCAAGGGAAACTTTAAAGCGCAACAATCTCAAGGCTACCCAGAAAGTCAATATTACTTATGTTGCCTACGTTCGTACAATATGGCCAATACAACAACAAAAGCCTCTAAACAAGTCTATTAATTTCAGTTAAGAGGTACGTCTACTCACTCTTCCCTCAGCAGTTTCACTAAGTACTAAGTTTGATAGTAAACTCATAAACAGTATAAACCATTGTACCTATAACAAATGTGGCAAACGACACTGATGTGATCAATGCCGTAAATCACATTAAAACATACACGTCAAGACTAGCAACAACCGTTTACGGTGGTTCTTTTCTAACCTGCTATACTTAGTATAGAACAATAACAGCCACCAAACGGTCCTATTCTCAGTTACGGCGTCAACATGCCCGTCATGAAATACAATTACAACGAACTACTAAACAACTGAACCTACTGTCCTTTCGGTTTACAAGTCCTGAAACTATGAGAAGTATGGTGTTTTTCGATATGCCCCACTTCTTTTGGGCACTGGAAAGGAATGTGCTGCAGGTTTCTTTCCACTCGAACACTCCTTTATCAAATAATGAAAGAATGAGACAACTTGATGCAGGAAGGTACCCGCTGCCTACAAAAAATACCCATTCTATTTCTTTCCCGTAAACCTAAATAACAACGCTGTAGGTACTAAATTTCCTACCCTTAACTGCGTCTTGAAAAACTTGTCTATTTGCGATTCTTACTCTAATTTCTTTGGATGTACAATCTGAACGCATTTTGCAGATGGCAAAAAAATACTTTACTTGGAAATAAGTCGTCTCCCAAGATGACAGCGACGTGTAATGCTCACCCATTTATTAGTGTTTCCAGACTGGAATCCTAACTTGAGCAATCTGGGGCTCAAATACACAATTCCACATATCAAAGCTACCACGTAAACAATTTTGATCAAGTAAAAAAGTGAAAGGCTTCAAGTAAAAAGTGTTGAATATTTCAGATGAGGGGTAGTCAGTACGTGTTAAGTAGGAATAACGAATGGTTCTCTCATTTTCACCATGCAGGAGCTCTTTTCATTTTTAGGTCGTTACCAAAAGCTACAATATTCACAGCCATGTGATAATTTAAGAGAACCCTTTTTATGACAAAACCTGTCAGTTCCCTCTGAGAGCTCCTCAGACACACTGAAAGGTACTCCATATAACTGGCTGTGAAAATAGACAGCAAACTCTTAGATAAAACGAAAACAGAAGTCAATTTAAAGTACTTACATTATCGATAAAAATAAAAACCTATCTTGTTTCATATATAATTGGTCCATCACAAGAAACCACTAAAATACGGTTATTTGCTGCAACAGCCCCTGTTTAACACCACCCTTAAGTATGAAAATCCTTAGCTTCTAAACGGCTCTCAATAAATCCTCTATCATCTATTATGAATCAGGATGTTCTTAATGCTCAAAAATACTAATCACATACAACCAATTCAACCTCAGGTTGCAGCAATGAAAACAAGAAATACAAGTATACATGTTTAAACTACTTAATCAAAATAAAATATTTCCATAGTTATACTACACCAGAAAAACCCAAATCGTAGCAGGATTCATCAACGTATCAGTCTTCAACATTGTTCAATGCCATCTGTACATAAAGTGCTCTTAATTTTGTTCACATATAACCATTATAACTGTAAGTTACACATTTGATAAAATCCAATCTACTATTATCTACAGACATAAGATCATAAAAGAGGTATTATCCCTACTTAACCAAGAACGAAAAACAAACACTTTCACGAAAACACATTGCAGGTATATTAAGAGAAGACACTTTTTTACAGTATGCTGCATTTCGAGCCAAATAGAATCATGAATCAGCTGTCCCTTTATCTCAGCTAAGCATATTAGTACCGTGTTGTCAATCAACTTAAATGTGTCGTGGTCAGCTTCCAACCACTCCTTTGACTGGGCTAAAAATAAAGAAGCAAACGTGATCACAAAAATCATTCCCTGCTTACAAAAAAATGCTTTTATCACAATAGACATCAAACACACTAAAATGTTGGAGGCAGGAAAAACATAAAAACATTTGGTCAATTCCTATTCTGTTCATGTTGAATAGCAAAATAACAGAGCTGCAAAAACATCTTGTTTTGTTATTAAAATACAGGTAGCTATATGATAGGTGTATTTGATATAAGAGTAGACATTTTTTTAACAAAAACTTCCTATAATCACAACTCGAATTTATTCAAGATCATCTGAAGTGCAATTGACTTGACTTAGACCTTTAACAATTCTCTATCATTATGCACGACGGTAAGTGGCTCTTCCATCTTTCTCTTCCTACGAATCGCGACAATTATTAGAATAAAACGCCGCTGTTTTAATAAAAATGATATTTCATGTCGTTAGCACAAGGTCCTTAAAAACTTGACCTCACAACATACCAGCTATAAATCATTGCACGGAAGCTATCAAAGAAGGGGAAAAAAATTTTTTTAAATAAACATAACTGTCAGGAAGTAGCAAATGCAGGTGTTAGCAAACATTGAGCTTTAAAATGCACATAGATCAAAACAAAAAAATAACAGAATAAAGAGGAGCTTGCCATTTAAAACTAAATTTTTAATCTAAATTTATTTAAGTTCTTTATCAAGACACAACTACTAACAGTCTCCTAATGGTTGCTTGGCTTCATGGTAGACAAAAAATTCTACAATTTCATACCATCAAGTAATGCTTTATACTCAACACTATGAACTAACCTCATATTTTGCATTTCTTTCTGTCGGACCTCCCGGATTTTGAGCTGCAAACTATTTTTTGTGGGAAAAACATCTTTATGTAATTGCTGATAGGACTGTGTTACATTGTCATCTGGGTAATAACCGTATGTATCAAATAAGGCAAGTACTAAATTTCTTCTTCGGTCAATTAACTTTCTGTTGGATGTTGACTGTAACATGACCGAATTCGGATTAAAAGGCGACGAAACACGTCCATTACTGCTCGTTTTACATGTAGCTATCTCTGCTAACGTCGTGAGAGGACTTTCCCTAACATTTTCTTTTCGAGGTCCTGCATCATCAACAGTAACAGAAGCAGGCTCTTGCTTTTTGCTTTTATCTTCGTGTAATGACTTGATTGCTTGGAGAGGCTTGCTCGGGCTGTCAACAACGAGAAATACGGTAGGAAGAAATTAAAACTGGGGAAACTACGTAATATCTTTAGAATATCAGCTTCCACTTGCAATATTTCTGTAGCTGTATTTAGAAGACAAAACATTAAGTGACCACACACAATAAACTTTACAAGTGACCAAATTATCTACCACAATATAAGAGGCCAACTTGATTATGTTAGGGCGTTCTTTTGACTTGCTACCAAATGACAAAAAAGTTCAAGCTTAAGTCTGTGTTCAGATGCGTTTAGACATCCGCAATAGAAAATATTTAAAACTTCCAGTCATTGACAAAAGATTATAAAGAAAAGGTGGTCAAAAATGATTTTAGTCACAAACCAAGTGCTGACGGCTTAACTGACTCTGCACATAATTAAGCAAGCCACCGTTGTTGGTTCGGTGCAACAAATTTTTCTGCCGCTTTTCTAAAAAGCCACCAAATCTTCTACTTCAATAAAATCTTTCTAGTAAAACAATAACATAAACAATTTCATTTAGTTTAACCCGGCTTTGAGATTATCCCTTTTGAATAACAGTCACAAGGTCATAAAATATCATAAGATAGTCATCTTTAAGCAAGATTCTTTATTCAAAAATTTTGGCTAAATGTGATAGTGTAACCAGGAGTGTTATTTAAAGTATAGAACAACTAGGTTCCAACAATTCCTTTATTGAACATTTACTTATTTCTATTCAAAGGTATAAAACCGGATACAATCACAAAATAATACTGTTTACATGTTGTACTAAAAAAAAATTACCTTTCACACAACATCTGCTCATTTGCCTCTCTGTATATTTCGGTATGTAGCAAACCATCAGATTTGCGGTGAGCAGGAGTTCTTTGCTGTGTAATAGCTCCTTCTCCTCTACCAGAGAAAGTGGAAACAATAACACCAGCACCACCTGGCGTGCCTGACGAACCAAGTGATGAAGTTACTGGAGAAACCGTCATTCTTGCTGGGGGAGCCTGTACTACATCCTTTGTTATTGAACCGAACCCAAACCCCTTGCAATTTTTTAACGTAGTAAATGGCGAACCACCGAATGTCGGTGAATTTAAGGACTGTGCAGTCGCATGAACAGGATAAAATGTATTACTTTCGGAGGTTGGGATCACGCCATAGCCAGCCTTGGCAACATCTGACAAATGGTCCATGTTATACGTGTTAAGTCCTATCGACCTTGCCGGACGAATAATTCGAGAAGCTGTGGTCACTGGCTGCTTATCTTTATAAGTTACTGGTGACGCAGGGCAAGACCTTGACATAAATAACAGTGTTCTGTCCTTTTCATGTGACTTGTCATCAAAACCTCCGTGGGCATGAAAGGATTGGGGCCTACAATCCTCTTTTAGTAATTCCGAAATCAAATGAAGGGGTTTATTTGAGAAACTTGTGGGTGATTCACATGGCGTACTACTTCCTGATCTAGTACCAAGTGGCCTTTTTTCTTTACTTCCTAATCTAACTTGTGCACAATTGTCTGTACAAGGCTCTCTTTTTATTGAAACACATTCATCGTTTTTCGAGCTCAAAATGATGCCTGGAAATGCATTTGTTTTTACTTTGCCATGTATAATTGTAGGAGCATGTCGTTCGAGTAGACTACTATTTTCATAACTGGAAGGATTGATACTAAAATCAAATCTCCTTTTGCGTGTTAAAGGTCTCTGAATTGTACTATCTGGCCCCTTTTCCAGGTAACCACTTTTTTTGACAATATTAACTGGTGAGAATGGTGGGCTAAGACTTGGAGTACTTTCCCTACTAGCTAATGAGGTGGCTGTTGCTACTTCGAGGGACATTCCCCTGTCTGTGTTCAAGCCATCAATATCTGACCCATCAGAGTCATCCAGGTCTCGGGGGACACGTTCTTGACATTCTAAAATAACTTCGCTGGCACTTGAGCCATCCGAAACCTAAGGAGTCGAACAAAATAGAAAAGGAAAATTTAAAAAAAGGCATGAATCAAAACAATTAATTATCCATTAGAATTAATAGGAACTATATTTCTACTCAGACATTGACAAAGGGCAGTTTTCAATACGAGAGTCAATAATACAACACAGAAAAAAGATAATTTCTATGGATAACACAAAGATCAGTACCCACCGGTATACTGCTTATCTGAAACTACTTTGAAAAAAATAGCATCACTGTGCACATTAACTTTCACCATACACTTGTAAAACTGAGGAAGTCTAAAAACGCCAAGTTTTACCAGCCGTCATAAAACGGCTGGTAAAACATGGACAACTGCCATACACTTAGATGCTTAGGGGGAAGCGGGCTTCGAAAGGTTACAGTAACAACAATTTAATCAAATATTGTGTAATCAGTACTACTTTACTTGTATCTAAGGTGTAGTTATTTCAATCAAAACTAGGCGAAATAAAAAAAGGTTACGTATAACTAGTTTTGATCAATTCTGACTTTCAAAGTAACTCTAAACCTTAATGTTGCTTTCAGATGAATGATTCTGTTCATGATTTGGGCCCCTCCAAAAATGCAGCTAAAGCCTCAGCTTCCACATTGCAAGAAAAGAGTCAGCTGAGCCCTACAACTTAGGTGTCATACTTCTAAAATCGGGAGTAGTCTTTTGTGCCATTTTTCTCAGAGAAGAATAACTTTGTTTATTGTCATAATGTTTTAGGTCTTCTCCAGGAATTAGGGATGCCAGTATATAATCCAAATGACGACTATTTTTGGATAGTTTTTGGGGCAGTTTGAAGTGCGTTCATAATGGCAATGTCTATGCAGCTATTCCAGTTGGCCACTCTTGTGTATTTACGAGAGGATCATAATGACATTAAGGCTGTGATTGACTTACTAGAATACCATGACAACAACTGGACAATTTATGTGAACCTCGAAATGGTTAGTTTCCTCCCAGATCAACAAAGAGGATTTACAAAGTACCTCTGCTATCTTTGCATGTGGGGCAGCCGAGCTCGAGAAAAGCACTGGAACCAGAAGGAGTGGTCCATATGTGAGACTCTTAAGGCAGGTATGCCAAATGTTGTCAACGATACAATTGTCAGTCGTTTCCTCAGCTCCCCATCAAGCTTGAACTGATGAAACAGTTTTTCAAAGAGTTGGATACTGACGGTGAATGCTTCCAACATGTATTTTCTGTGATTGTCCTTCAAGAAGATTAAGGCAGGTGTTTTTGATGGACCACAGACTCGTTAGCTAGTGCATGATCAAGAATTTACCAGAAAGATGAACGACAAGGAAAGTACTGCATGGCTTTCATTTCTGGAGGTGATGGCAAACGTTTTCGGTAATAAAAAAGCTGACAACTATGAAACCCTTGTAGCGAATTTATTGTCAGCTTTTCGCGATCCTGGATGTAACACGAGTGTCAAACTCCATTGTCTGTACAGTCATGATTCCCTGAAAACCTGGGTGATGTAAGTGACGAGCAAAGAGAGCGGTTCCATTGGGGCTTCAAGATCATGGAACAGCGTTACCAAGGGAGATGGAACAAACATATGATGGCAGGTTACTGCTGAAGCATGAAAAGGGAATGCCCTGAGACAGTCCACAAACGCCAGCGCTACAAGCGGAAATTCATTCCCTGAGTAGACTGCAACTCAGTTGTGTCTTCTCGTGGTAGCAAATGGCTTATCTACTAATCAGTCTTATATAAACTGTATTCGTTTTTGTATCTGATAAAGTGGATCATATCGCGATCTTAAATACATTTATACAATCTTGCACGTCCTTTTTTATTACCAAGCTATAATAAAGAATTTTGTAACATATTTGATACTATATATTTCATGATATACTACGACATCAATGTGATGATGATGAAATTTTGAGATTTTCTAATACCTCGACTGCAAAAAAGTACAGTATTGAGGGAAAAACTAAACTTTGATTTGAAATCGGGTCAAGAAATTACATAAAACCACGCGTTTAATATAAATGCAACAAAAACGCTGTTGACCACTGTAATCAATAACAACACTTGCTTCTACACCAAGCCACATAGCAAACAATGACACTTATAGTCCAGTCAGTCTTGACAACAATAACGATGAATTGTTGCCATACAAGACAAGAAATAAAAGTGCTCGTCCCCTCTTTAATCGCAAAAGCTCTAATAAATTATTCAATATTCTGCCGTCAAACAAAATTTAAAGAAAGACTTCTCAGTTTTGGGTAATGATATTAAAACATTCTTGTTATTTCAAATGTTCCGCAAGCCTAGTACTCTCAATATGGCTTTTCAAAATCAACACAAGTAAAGAAGCAATATCACACGAATAATGAGAACAAAGAAACATATAGCAGTGTTTGCGGCAAGCCTGTACAAGTATATACAAGCTTGCCTTTCTTTTTGAAAAGCACATATTCTGGCCAAAGAACACGAATTTCTACCCACAAATGGAAAATAACATATATGTAGTCTTTACATACACAGATACATAATATTAAACGACTCCAAAAATAACGACCTAATTAGTTATTTGTTATACTTTATTTCCAAAAAGTAATTGTGGTTTTTTGGTTTCTAGAGGTAGTTTATTACAAAACTCAAGCTATTCGTAGAAACAAATTATTTAAAAAAGCGAATCTATGTTTTAATTTTTGGATCATCACCAAGATATTACAAAAAAACTTTAAGGTCCTTACTGGTATTCTTGATCGATACAAAGTTTACAATTTTGAATTTTTTAATGTATTTTACAACCGATCAGAGCTCACGATTAATTCGGTTGTTAATTATCCTAAAACATAGTTTTTCCAGCTCGGCTTCTCTAAAATATCACAGCTGTCAGAGACTCATAAGTAATGAAAGTAAATTCATTTTGCTAATTTCTGATGTCTAAACATTTGCCAGCCCTGGGTATGTATGTGTGTATGTATGTGTGTATGTATGTATGTAGGTAGGTATGTGTGTATGTATATATGTATGTATGTGTCTATAAATAAATAAATATATATTGTTGCAAATGTTACAAGGTATTATTATTATTATTATTATTATTATTATTATTATTATCGAGTGGTTACACACCATTTATTAGTGGTTGGGTGAAAAGCCCGCATTCAGCGCCCAGCAACAAGCCAGGTAAGTTGAATGCAGGCACATGTACTGCAGCCATAAGAGTGAGATAAATAGAAACCAAATCAAAATGGCAACATCACTTCAACCTTGCAA
>RDPX01000018.1:3620980-3659859 GCA_003991215.1 Morbakka virulenta | reverse complement strand
AATATCAACAGCACTAAAATACATATCAGTTTATCTAAGACAGTAAAATTCATCTTGCAGTCCTGATACAGAGTGAATTGCTAATAAAGCTTAGTAAAATGTCAAAATTCCCATATAAATAGTATGAACACCGGAAGGCTGTTTCACTAACTTTATTAATCAGTCTATTATTTATTTATTATTATTTATATTATGACTTTTATAAAAGAGAAGAACAAGTCATTTTGCTTTGGCACAAATCCCAGTGAAGTAACTTCGACGTAAAATTTAATTTAATTTAATAATAATAATAATAATGTAGAAAAAATATATCTGCCAGTTTAAGTGGTACAAGCATGAGCCTGAAATCATTGAATAAACTGACCGGTACAAAATATAGTGGAATTTACATTGGTCATAACATAGGGTCAGCAAGTCAAAATTTGATTATCAAAGAAAAAAAACCAAACTTTTATCATTGCCAACAACAACTGTATTGTATTTTATGTATTTTAATTTAATGTACTTTATACATTTAAAAATGTATATATAAAAAGTAATTTTTAAAGAATCCTTTATTTATATTTATATTGCACCACATAGACATTAAAAAAGAAAGAAAAAAATATGTCTATCCAGTTGGCAATAACAGTGCTCAATGTAATCATAGAGCATTTATAAGTACCACACAAACATGACACTATACTTATTAAGGTACTTTGAGTTTCATGTTTATTAAAAGCTGTGGCCTAAGCTAAATAAGTGTAATTTCTTGTTTGATTGATACTTTGTTCTGTCTTACATAAGAATACATTTGTGATGAATAATTTTTAAGAACTCTTTAAGGGTTTGTCAACATTATCAAATCTTATTTATCAGGGGCTCAAAGTAACTCTTACTGAAGCTGTTACAAACAAAAACATTACCTACAAGTTTATATATACTTTTGAATTTATACAGAACATTTACACTCTACAGTCCCAATATTTCTGGTGTTGCTTAGATCAAACAAATTTTGAAAAATAAAAACAATTTGATATGAACACTTATATATGGTACATACAAATATAAACCATCAACACAATTTTGATTGCCAACAAAATCATAATTATATACCAACCAAATGTAAATAGCACAAAAAATTATTATGACCAACTCTGATTTGATGTTATGGAAGTCAAAATGGCAGAATTGTGGAGATATAAAGAACAAATTTAAATATGTTGTCCAAAATTGTTTTAAGAGCAAAGGTCATATGTGCTCCTTGCCTTAACATGGCTTCAATTCCTTTTTTACAAAATTATGGTGGCAATGTAATTTTTCTGTATATATAATATTAGTAGATACACAAGAAACTAAAACCCGATACATTTTGTAGAGATTTATATAATATAAAAGTGTGAAAAGCTGCAAGCTACTAAAATAACTCAAGTTCAATAGACATAGCAATGTGATCATCAGATTGACTACACATGCCTACTTGGCTTATTTAAGGTGGCTTAAAGTTGACAGCATAATATTTGTCCACATGCCTGGACTGGTTCAATAAATCAATGTGCTTGTTCAAAAACCTGCTTTTGTTTGCAGTCAAATTACCATTTTTTAGCTAAAACACAAGTACTTTTGAACTCCTCTTGTATGTGCATGCATGCTTCAAAATAGACCACCTTATGAAAAAACATTTGGGGCAGAGTTTTTATAATCCCCTCATTAACCACCTTGAATTACACTTGGTATGACTGAACAGTGCCTCAGATAAGTAAAATAGAAATGGAGGTAAAAAAACATATAATGGGAACAGGAGAGTGAGAAGAGAAAAAAGTGCTAAGACAAAGTATAGCTGGGTAGGAATGGACTAGACAGAAACAGAGGAGAAAAGCAACAAACAAGGAGAAAGGGGTCTTGAAGGACTAAAAACAACACATGGTAAGGTGAGACACAACACCAAAGAACATCAGAAGACACAAAGAGAAATGGGTGAATCAACTTTAATTCAAAAAAGTAAAACTGAAAAAGATGATTGAAAGATGAAATAGAATAAAAGTCAATGAATGCCAACTTTTAGCCTTGGGAAAGAGTGGAAAAAACTACCAGGGATCCCATGGATGAAGAAAGTGAAAATTGCACTGGAGAGAAGTTACAACATGTAAATAATGAGTTTATCATCACTAAAAATAAAGTAGTTGCAGAGATTAGAAAATGGAAGAACTGGATTACTCCACTATTATAGAGAATGAATTATATAAATTATAGAATTATAGAAAGAATTATAATGACATGATACCATTATGGTGGCCAAGACAAAGAACTGTCCAAATACAAAAAAAGACCTTAGCAATGAGGTAAAAAAAAAGAAGTTGACCAGTAAATTATTGACCAATGTATCACAGGAGAAGTAAATACCTGCCAGCTCAATTTAGCTGTAGTCTTCTATGACTACCAGTAAACCTATGACATTACGTATAGATTCCTACAAAAGTGGATAATTATTCACCTGTTGTATTTTGTATCTAAAATAATATCTTTTGCTAAGCTTTTTCAACAAAGTACAAGATACTGAACGGGAGAATCAGGAAAGAGAGATGCAATCCAGACACATTGTTTGTGGATGATCTTAAGGTATATCAGGAATCACAACTTATTAATGGAGATAAATGAAGTTATTGTACAAGTGATAAAGATAAAGATGCTTGTTATGGTGTTTCAAGATGTGCAAAAATTGTGTTCAAATGTGGGGAAAAGGTGAAAGTTAAAGGACTGCAAGTGTTACAAAAAAGGATAAAGACTTAAGATCTAAATTGGAAGGAAATGTACAAGTCTCTTGAAGTGAAGCAAGGTATCAAGACAAAGCAAGTGTATGAAACAGCGAAACAAGAAATAGCAAAATGGCTACAACTACTAATGAAAACCAATCCAAATGACAAGAACTTGGTACAAGCAATTAACTCTAAAGTTATTCCAGTAACAGCATATCCAATGTTTGCAAAAAGACAAAAGGTGAATTGCATGAGCTAGATTAAATTGTTAAAAGGGAATTGGGGAAGAACATGTTAAGAAGACAATCAAGTGATAAATAATTGTATCTAAAGAGGGACCAAGGTGGAAGGGGACCTAAGTGTACAAGTGACATGTATACAGAGAGAAGAACAAGAGTTGCCTGTTATATGTGCAAATCATATAATAAATGGATTTAAGCACCATGATGGGGGAAACAGAAAAAATATACAACACTATCACTGATGAAGCAATAAAAGTAATGATGGAAACTGATGTCATTAGAATTTACTGGGAATAATGTATGGCTAGCAGAAGTTTTACTTGAAATAGGGTGGAAACCAACATGGAAGAGGGTGAAAGCAGTATTGAAGAAGGCTGCAGAAAAGAAATAAAATGAAACTTATGAACAGAAACCATGACAAAGTGATTATATTGAACACAAGAACAATGGTGCCACCTTAGGTTAAAGCAGATATTAACACCAAGAAAATGAGTGATGTCAACTATGTGGAAAATTTAATGAAACAGTCAAGCACCTTGTTGCTGGATGTAGGGCTAGAGCCAATAGTGAGTATTTAGCACAACATGGCAACTGCTGGGCAAAGGAATAGAGGTTGGTTGGAAAAGAAACAAAGTGGCCTAAGGAAAACTGGGAGAAAGAGCAAGTGTTGAAAAACAGTAGTGACAAATTATTCTGGGATTTCAAGTTCAACTTACATAAAAGAATAATATTTTTGATACCAGATTTGGTTACTGGAAAGCAAAGAAAGGGAAAAAGATTTGGATTTGTGATGAGACATGTCCACAGCAGGCAAAGGTAGTGGCTAAGAAATGAGAATATGGCAAAGTATTGACTACTTACATTTTAATTAAGAGTGAGGAGACCTGGGTATGATAAATTATTGTTTCCATAGTCATTGGTGCTCTAATGAAGGTGTAAAAGAAGTGTTACATAATATAGAAAAAGAATTTAAGAAACACTTAGAATGCACATGATTAGCTAAGATAATAATTGCAGAGATCCAGAAAAATAATTTCAGGACTTCTGCAACATGACAATTAAATACTGACTGGTTTGCTTGCTTGTTTTTTGTGGTCCCCCCCACCTTTGTATGGAAGATGTTAACTATGATTAAGACCAGCAATATTTGATGGTCCATTAGTATTGGCTATGTAATAATAATAATAATAATAATAATAAACAATAATAATAATAATAATAATAATAAACAGGCCCCAATTGCAAGGTCATGTGCTGTTGTTTTTTTATGTACATCAATATCGCACACACTTTGGTGTGATGCATGCACCCAGTTTACCCTTATCGGGCTGGTAGTCGGATGGGTTTGCTGGGGTTTCTACCCCTGAGTCCCCCATGGGCTTGTATTGCTCCACCACTCAATAATAATAATAATAATAATAATAATAATAATAAAAGCAACTGTTCATAGTGCAATCTTGTTTTTAATTGTAACTAGAAAATTTTGGTAGTTATATTTTAGGGCTACTTTCTTGTAGTAGCTCTATCAAAAGAGATAATAATAATAACAGCATGAAAGGGTAGGTCAATATCTTCACTGGAAAATCTGCAAGCATTTTTCTACAAACACTAATAGAAACTGGTATGAACATCTCCCTAAGCCAGTTACAGCTGGGGAAAATTTCACCATTCTTTGGGACTTCCCAATTCAGACTGATTGCATGATACAGCCCAACCAAAAACATAAGGATTTTGAAATTGAAATTGGGTGAATGTGGCATCTAAAAACTAAAAACTGTCCCTGTCATGGTTGGTGCCTTAGGTCTGAAAAGAAAGATACTAATAAATACCTCAAGAAAATCCCAAGAAACACTTCTATCTAAGAAATCCAAAAAATAGTATTCATTAACACAGCCCATGTATTAAGAAGAGCACTAACTATCTAAACACATAACCTTTACACTCTTCCAAGATTTTTCTTTTTCACTTGCTGTTGTAATATTTCGCTGATGTTTGAAAAGTCATTAATTATATATTTTTACACTCTTACACCTTATTTATCACAACAATCAGGCTGAATAGCTAAATGATAGTAAAGCGGAGATCACAGAATTAAATAAAAAACAAGAAGACATAAAAACTAAAACAGAAAAGGTGAAGGAAGAGTTAAAGAAGATTCCAGCTCCAAGGCATGATGGAGTCCAGGACTTCTGATCAATTCAATTAAAAAATAAAACATTGTGCTCACATGGATGACAACAGGCAGGACAGTGTTATATACTGTATAGACTGATACTGTATCTAATACTTATGTGGGAAGTGTTGACAGGGATAGCTGCAGATTTACACATTTATGGAAAAGGCAGATGAGCAAAAGGGGCATAAAAGAAAGGCAAGGGGCACAAAAGATTACCTGTTTATCAATAAAACCATTATAAAGAATTGTAAAAGACATAGAAACCTCTCAATAGCAAACATTGACTATCATCATAATAATAAATCATAATAATAGTAATAATAAACAAAAACAATAATAATGGGTAGAAAGTATTGTTTGTAGGGTCATTTCTGGCCTTGTACAAGGTGAGGAAAATGACTAATTTATGTATTTTTGNCCCCTGATTCCCCCATTGGCTTGTATTGCTCCACCACTCAATAATAATAATAATAATAATAATAATAATAATAATAATAATAATAATAAAAGCAACTGTTCATAGTGCAATCTTGTTTTTAATTGTAACTAGAAAATTTTGGTAGTTATATTTTAGGGCTACTTTCTTGTAGTAGCTCTATCAAAAGAGATAATAATAATAACAGCATGAAAGGGTAGGTCAATATCTTCACTGGAAAATCTGCAAGCATTTTTCTACAAACACCAATAGAAACTGGTATGAACATCTCCCTAAGCCAGTTACAGCTGGGGAAAATTTCACCATTCTTTGGGACTTCCCAATTCAGACTGATTGCATGATACAGCCCAACCAAAAACATAAGGATTTTGAAATTGAAATTGGGTGAATGTGGCATCTAAAAACTAAAAACTGTCCCTGTCATGGTTGGTGCCTTAGGTCTGAAAAGAAAGATACTAATAAATACCTCAAGAAAATCCCAAGAAACACTTCTATCTAAGAAATCCAAAAAATAGTATTCATTAACACAGCCCATGTATTAAGAAGAGCACTAACTATCTAAACACATAACCTTTACACTCTTCCAAGATTTTTCTTTTTCACTTGCTGTTGTAATATTTCGCTGATGTTTGAAAAGTCATTAATTATATATTTTTACACTCTTACACCTTATTTATCACAACAATCAGGCTGAATAGCTAAATGATAGTAAAGCGGAGATCACAGAATTAAATAAAAAACAAGAAGACATAAAAACTAAAACAGAAAAGGTGAAGGAAGAGTTAAAGAAGATTCCAGCTCCAAGGCATGATGGAGTCCAGGACTTCTGATCAATTCAATTAAAAAATAAAACATTGTGCTCACATGGATGACAACAGGCAGGACAGTGTTATATACTGTATAGACTGATACTGTATCTAATACTTATGTGGGAAGTGTTGACAGGGATAGCTGCAGATTTACACATTTATGGAAAAGGCAGATGAGCAAAAGGGGCATAAAAGAAAGGCAAGGGGCACAAAAGATTACCTGTTTATCAATAAAACCATTATAAAGAATTGTAAAAGACATAGAAACCTCTCAATAGCAAACATTGACTATCATCATAATAATAAATCATAATAATAGTAATAATAAACAAAAACAATAATAATGGGTAGAAAGTATTGTTTGTAGGGTCATTTCTGGCCTTGTACAAGGTGAGGAAAATGACTAATTTATGTATTTTTGTGTTTGTTAACTAGCTATTTGGTACTTAAATTCTATGGTATGCATTTAATTAGATACTGACAAGAAAATAACATAATAAAAACCTCCAAACTGAGTGAGGACTAGATAAAAAATTGTGACTTTCCTACTGACTAGAAAAAAGCAAGGAAAAGAGGGCTTTTTAATTACTCTTATCACTTGTCATAAATTTTTTAAAAAATCTTCTGGAAACACTGCACCAACACTTGCTAACATTGTAGCAAGTGTTGAGCCACTATTCAGATAAGCAAAAAGCACTAAAGTGTATTAGTTTGGGTACATGATTTACAACAACATAAATGAACACTTTCAAATGCAGCTTTCAGTATTCCATATTTAAGAGAATTTTAGAGTTTCATGGCTGAGGTACAAAAAAATTCTGAAAAATGGCAGCCTAAACAATAAAATTTTTTATGCATGCTCCTTGAGTGGACACATTTGACACCTGTTGATGTGGACATTAATTTCCTAGTAAAAACTAAAAAAATAATAATAATAATAGTAATTAATAATTCATAATAATGAAAAAAAACTACTTCAAAGTCATAAGAAAGCCACTGGAATGGGATTTGGAATACTGAAATGTGAATGAATACATGGGCTCTATCTTTTATGAAGCACTGAGGTGGGATAATTGCTTGGATTAAAAAAATGAACCAAGAAATTTTTTCATTGAGCAAGAAACAAATGACCCCAAATAAAGAACTTTATCCCAAGAGTGATGTGTCTGGCTTCATATTAGCAGGAAAGAAGATACCTAGGGTTAAATGAGTGTTAGAACAGAGAAAAAGAGTTGCTTTTTATTTGACTGAATGTAATGAGAAGTTCTTGGAGGTGATTCACTATGGATATTTGAAAGTAAACAAGTTGGCAGAGTCCAACCACCTTAAGAATGAGCAAACTGAAAGGGAGGGTGGCATTAAAAGAACTTGCATGGCAAAGTTCTTGTAGACAAGGAAGATATCGCCTAGAACAGCTTATGACAGTGGCTGTGGAAGAGAAGCAGGAAGGGAAGCCTGAAAGGAAGAAGTGAGAATTTAACACTTTGTGCTCAGGAGTAGGACTTTTACAAAAATTACATTAAGTATCACCTAGATAGAACAGCAAATACAGCTTAATGCAAGATGTGCTTAGCTAATGGGGAAACCATCAGTCAAACTGTCTGTCAGTGAAAGCAGTAAACTTGAAAAACCTGCTTACAACAAAAGGCTTCAGAATTTGATCAGCATGTTCACTGACAACAAGGAAATACAGAGAAAGGTGAACACTGGTATTTAAATAGCCATGAAGGTGTGACTGAAAATGAAAAGGAGAACGAGAAACTAAAAATACATCTTCATTTGCCAAATGACCCTCAACACTAAGCACAATTACATCTTTGAGACAACCCAGGAAACAAATAATAATGAAATTAAAATCTGCAGCTTCTATTTCCTCCTCAATATGGAAGGATTTTGGCAAAAAGCCAGTGTCAATACAAATTTACCAATGCTTGTTCAATCTTTAAATACCAGATAACTATTGAGCCATAACTTACATTTAAACTAAAAAAACAAACCTTGGTTACTATTTGTTGCTAATAAAAACTGCTCTTGGCAAATAAAGCTAAAACCATGCATATAGCAGCCATATAGCTGTATTCTACAATAAGTGTAAGTGTCAGCTTACCCAAATTAAATAACAAAAATAGTCTTTGTAGGCAATATTGGTGGTAAGGGTCTAACCAAATGTTTAATATAGTTAAAACAAATGTTATGTATACAATTGCTTTCAAATTACATATAGAGCCACAGTTCTAACCAACAACTTCAGCCTTTAACACTGGGGCAGGTAAATGTCCACAAAGCACAAAACTATCTGTGTAAACGTATACATACACACTGAGAACATGTGAATATGTGAACATGCATTAGCTGAACAGCTTTGCATGGCACAAAGGGGATTAGAATTCACAGCCAGTTGAACAACAATGAATGAAATAAAAGCTATTTTTGAACAACAGGCCAACTGGTTATGCATATATAAACATATATATACACTTGCATAAAAAACTGTATATATGTTTATAAGCTTTATGTTTAAAATGTCCATAAATAACATTTTGGGATGCCAACACTTAATAAATAGGGGGCAACAAATGTGGAGGTTCATGTAATCTCCACATTTGTTGTGACATTGATATTCACACACACACACACACACACACACACACACACACACACACACACACACACACACACACACACACACACACACACACACACACACAAATACACACAAATACACACACAACAGTTAAATATTTATTACCTAAACTTCTGAACATTTTTGTGACAACAATAACGTCAAATGCATAAAGAGTAAAATTGAAATGAATTTTTTGTATTGCAAACAAATACAGCAGATATATTTTGACGACCCTTTTGTTTGATGGTCTTATTCAAGTGTCAACACAATCATAAAAGTCCTATTTCACAGTTATTTGCTGGGATCAAAACAACAACTTACAGAGAATGCCAATATAAAAGAACCAAATAAACAGCTTACCCTCTTCACTTGTTTTGCAGTTTCCTTCTCTCCTGGTCCATTCGCCTTTGATCCTTTTACATCAGAAGAACTTCCTGAAGGATTTTCATTTTCCTCCTCAGAAAGAGGTGACTCTACATGACCATTTCCAGCTAAACAATGTTTAGGTGATAGTGTTCCTTGGCCAGCGAGATTTTCTGTTTCTGTTATGACTGGAACTCCAGTCTTTGCTACTTCAGAATCAGTATTTCGATCCTTATCTAATTGTGCTATAAGTGTAAGGCTTGTTTTTGGACTTCCAATCGGTCTCGCAAAAACACTATTATCAGACCAAACAGGTAAAGACCCCGGCGACAATTTCACCGTCGCTTTCGGACTAAATGGTGGGGGTGAAAAAGCACGTTTCGGTGTCGATTTAAAATCGGATGATTGCAATGGTTTCTGCAAGTCATTCTGTAATGGCTGAATTGGTGAAAAGGTCTGTTGCGTCTTTTCGAATACAGTAGTATGGTCTTTTTCAAATGATATATGCTGTGTTTGTTTTTTGGTGTGATTTGTAACTGCTTCTGGGGTCAGCTTTAAAAAGGAACTGTCATCACGTATTTGTACTGAAATCCCTGAATCTGGGCTAATAGAGAGGTGCTGTACTGATTGCCTTCGAGGTGACAAATCAACACTAGCACATCGAAACTGTTTTGGTGTGCTGGTGGGCATAATACCTCGAAATGGATTCAATGGAGGACTTGAACTACATGGACGCAATCCAAAAGGTGAAGTTCGAGTCACCAGTGGCGATACTAAACTAGGTGTTGGAGGTTCTGAAAATGGTGTTCCTCCCCTACTTAAAGACACTAAAGTCGATGCTGCCTCCACATCCAACTCATCTAAATCGTTTGTGGTCTCCCTACCGTGGGGGAAGCCAATAACAGAATGCTCTTTATTGATACCCTGCTTTGTACAATGAATCTCATCTTCCTTTATCACATCTAATGTTGGGGTAACTGATTCCTGATTCTTCCTTGAACAAGACAACGAGTCACCCATCATTGACAAATGGCGTGAGCAATATCCACGTCTTTGAGATTCTTTCTCGCATCCATTTGCTGAACATAGTCTCCTCCATTGCTTGCCATTAAATTTCCTTCGAAAGCCATTGGCTGTTACCATTACTTCTCCTTTTTTATATTGAGATGGTGTGGGTGTCCTGCTGGATCTGGAACCTCGACTATGGGGTGTTGAACTCCTGCTTGAAGTCCCCCTTCTGGGAGATCCATCAGTAAACACTTCATCTAATTCTTCGGAGCAACTAAATTCGTCCTCTGAGACAGCTGAATCTGTCTCTTCCTCGTCTCGGTTTAATTTGTTTGTTGCTGGATGCAATGCCTGTGGTTCTCTTTGATATTCGCTTACATCAAGTGGTGACTGCAGTAAACGGATATCAGTCTTTTTAACCCACTTTGTAGACTCGTCATTACTTCCATTTTTCATACGTACTCGATATTCTAACGGTCTATCCTTCATTTCAATGACCGTTGCTCTCACAAAGCTGTCCTCGTCCTTTTTTAGGCGTGCACATACTTCCATTCCAACCGTTACCGACTTGGCAGGAGGGGGTTTATCAACAATAACGTTCTGACAACCATCGTCCAACATATCGAAGTAATACGTATTATTTGAGCAATCTGCATCAAAATTCACACCTATTTCTCCATTTCTGTTGCAGACTGTGACTTCACCTGGTTCAAAAGTTTTTTTAAGTTTGGCCAAGACTTGTCGGGACTTGAGGCTCTGTATGGAAATTTCTTCGGGCATGACATCAAAAGTTTCGATTTCGATTTCCTCTCCTTTGTAAAAGTCACTTCTCTTCTTCTTTGAACACTCTACCGCCTCTTCCATCTTGCAAGGTGATAGCCTTTTCTTACTTCGTCCCATCTCGGTGGTAAAACACAGACCCACATTAGTGGTCTAAGGCAAAAAAAAAAGAAATCGAAGAAACTACATAAATCACTGGCAAGATTTAAACTCGAAAAGAAAAAACACTTTTCTAATCATGCACAGCTAAGCAACGTGCGGTAATGGCCAAGGCAATTGTGGAATACGACGGAGTTTACGGTACAAATAAGTGCTTTCCAGTAGACGTAGTAGAAATAAGCTTTGCTGAGTGCCAACCTGTTGAAACACAAACTTATGATGAAGGTAATTCGTGCTGCCGTTTCACATGAGTTTGCTGTCGTGACCGCTCCAATGCACATCCGTCAGAAAACATTGAAAATTTCAAAATATCAAGACTCAAAATGCCATAAGCTGGAATTGCCCTTTACAAAACCAATAGAAAAAAAAATACACAACCCAACGATGACAGTAACTGATTATAGAAGCAACATACCAAAAAACCTCACGAAAAATACAAAAAGCACTGTTGTACTCTCAGCTGACAATCGAGATAATAGACCTATTTATTATGCGAACAGCAGCAAATATTTTTTTTGGTAGTACGAGACTATTCTAAAAAACTGTAAGCTGATTTCATCGTGGTTGTATCACAAGGCCTGCTAAGGAAAACCCGCTCAGCATGAAAGAAGTCGTTTCTTGAAGTGGTTCTTCAATCAAGCTTTTCAGCGATCACCAAAAAAAAAAGTTTGCAAGTGAGGGCTTTTGTTAGATTGTTCACAAGGAAACCTATCGAAAAGACAATGGTTTTGAAGTCACATAAGACCTACCTTGAAAAAAAATTTGCGTGTTAAGCGTTTGTCATCGATGCTGGGAAATGCGCAGATGCTGCACAAAATTTGATGGTAGAAATCAGTTGACGTTCAAATCCTTTATCAAAAGTGTGTACCAAACTTCATCCTTTCAAATTTGCAAGCTGATAATAAAACTACGGCTGGTAAACAAAAATCGCAACTTGGCTTCACTGACAAAACCACAGAGCAAAAACTCTCGATGAATAACTAGCCTATTCATTTGTCAAAATTTACACCAAAACCAAGCAGGATATTGTCAAATTACCTTGCATAAAAACACGTTCTCCTTTAACTCCGAAAGTGTGAATTGATATCGGTTAGTAGAAGAAAACGCATCCTATAAATATATATATTCTTTGAAGATATGGGTCATTCACAATTAGGACGCTCTTGGGGTTTCTCTTTGATATGTGGGAAACGACTAAGGGAGATTGCTCGAAGCTAACCTCAAAAGTTCATCATATGATCACAAGCGTTCTGCCTGATACTCTTACACGATTGAGTTTTCTTTAAAATGTCAACTT
Source organism: Morbakka virulenta (assembly GCA_003991215.1). NCBI lineage: Eukaryota > Metazoa > Cnidaria > Cubozoa > Carybdeida > Carukiidae > Morbakka > Morbakka virulenta. The sequence goes on along the minus strand of RDPX01000018.1, from coordinate 3,647,228 downwards.
GGCCTGTGAAGGAAGTGAAAATGATAAGAACTTACCAATTTCTCTTCGACTACATCATATAACAATTGTACTCATTGCCTGTTCTCTGTGTTTTGCCCACTCCATTTCAGATATTTCTTGAATGAGCATAATGGCTTGTCACGAAGCCTGAGGTTGTTGATTGGTTAAACTGATGAGCAGGTTCTCCAAATCGAGAACCAATGGGAAACGCTTTAAAAAAAGACTGAATAAAGAAAAAGCGGTCCTTGCCAGGGCTTGTACCTGACGTCAGACTCGCTTTAGGTCTTCCATGAATGAAAATAATCAATGAAATGGGGAAAATGGTTACTACGTTACTATATTTTGTTAGGCTTATTCTTCAGTTGGAAACAGGTGGGGTAAATGGCTTCAGCCATACTTAAACCTCGTCTGTGACGAATGATTTATTGGAGTGGCTCCCATGAGACTTTAACCGTGACGAAATTCTTTATAATCAACCCTCAACAAGAATGAAAAACAACGAAAGGGGCAAGAACGGTGATTATTAATTATTATCCATTTAAATACCCCTTTCATGCCAATCTGATCCAGTGCCTCACCCCACACAATCCTGGAATGCCCAAATAAACAAAGAGGTTTGTTAGCAACTACGGAGGGTTGTTTTTATATTTCTGAAGACGAATTCAAACATAGCGGTTCAGTATAAATTTGTAGCCTCGGTGCCTATCTTTTGACCCGTGCGTAGGGATAACGAAAAATTTTCTGATTGTAAATATGCCAAGAGTTAGGCTGAGACTTCATTGATGGGTAACTTTAAGGTGATTGTATTTACTGTTGATGATGTCTGATACTACAGAAAAACCGGAATTAACCAGGCAAATTCTGGAAAGGGCAATACTACCCTCTTCATATACAATTGCTAAACGATATTTAACCGCAATTTCACTCGAATGCCACTTTTTTTACTGGTGTGAAAGCTTGATGAAAGGGTAGTTCTGCGAATCAAAAATTGCATTTTCAAACACTGAGTCTACCTTATCCATTTGGCATATGAAAACTTTGTAAGCCAGGTTGGAAATTCAATCCGTTGGAGCTCTTCCAGTCTGTCTTAGAATTTCGAGCTCTTGTAAGTGACAAGTTATAAAAATAAGAATAGCTTCAACGTCGACCCCATACTGTTGAGAGAAGAAAGGAGAAAATATCCCGGAAATACCAAAACCCATACTTTAAGTTTTGGTGCCCAGTGGTCGTGTCATACCCCTACCTGGAAGTCGCATTTTAAAGTATTCAACAGTCCAAGAAAGTCAGTAAGGTAACCCATTACTGCTTTTTGTTTGGTCAGTAGGGGTGATCTGCACATTCATTTTGTTGTCTCCCAGAGAGCCTTTCGCAATATCGTAGAGTGCCATGAGACTTTCAAGACAACGACCCAACCTGAGTGCAAAGCAATACTTGGGTAGTTTTCATTGTAGAACAATTTGAAAATGTATCGTGCCTTTGCGTTGGCTTTTATACTGTCAACAGCTTTGACAACAGCTGACTGATTAGTTTTGTTGATAAACTGTTTGTAGCGGGATGAGTAAGAAAATAGACAATGGCCTTGCAGAGCTCTTAAAATTAAACAGCTGCATGCAGCCATTATGTTTATCAATCATCGCCTGTTCTTCGTTGACTTCATGGAATACTGTGTTCGTTATCAGAACACTGTTTTTGCCGAGAAAGCCCTTAAAGGATTCAGAGATATTCATTTCTGTTGTGGTCGTTTCCAGGGATTCACAGAAAATGATTTCCTTATTGAATTGTTCCTCACTGATGTAGCTAACTTAAACAAGGAGTAATATTTGACTTCCATTTGCAGTCGTTTCATCAGATAGTACGAGGAAACTGTTGCTCCGGAGTTGAGCAACAAGTTGTCTTTCCGAGTCATCTGCTTTTTCAACAATACGAGAGAGAAAGGTGTGATTACTGAGAGGGAAATCCGAAACGTTTTGATCACTGAATCATATAACTGTATTAGGGAAGTTATTCAACGAAGGCTTGCGGTGTTTTTTTTCTATGAAATAGGGTTGCTTGTCTTAGCTACAAGAAATGAAAGTTCAAAGCTGGCAACTAGCCTAAGATTAAAAGATGTTGTAAAGGATTGTAAGTTATCCTCGTGCAAAGGGTTATTAGTCAGTTCATCTAACAGTTTAAAATCCAATACGGCTAGAGAAGACTTAACATTGCTACTAATCTTTGATTTCCTATCAAGGTTTGATATTCCTTCTGTACAGAGGCAATATTAAGCACACTGTAAATCATATTCTAACAGTAATTTTCTGCATCGACGTTAGAAGTGTATGATCTCTTACACTAATAAAAACAAGATCACATTGAAGATTTACACAAGTCTACGATTCGTCTCACAAGGAATTACTTTAGATGAGCTATTACCCAGTAAATATTGGTTCTGCCATCACGTAGAACGATCGAAATACGGACAGGATACGACAAAATAAACGCTTTGAGTTTCACAATAAGACCACCTTGCTAACCTTGTAAAAAGCATTTCAAATATCAAGAGGAATAGCTCTTTTCGAGAATGTAAATCGAACTGAAAGACTTCATCCTACGGTGATCTGTTGATGAGACTGTAGGTATATTTTGCAAAGAAGTATAGGTTTTGTTAAAGGGGTAATCCAGTTTTGAATAGAATAGTGTCTGGGCGGAAAAATGGCTGAAAATGGTTTTAATAGGTATTGTATTCAGTAAACACTGGTGAAGGTATTAGGAGAAAGGCATATTTTTACTAAAAATAGTCTTACCTAGCCCAAAGATGTGGGTTTTTTTACTTCTTTTATCATATATTGTATTGCTCATGTTAGTCTGAGGCTATTTGTTGAGCAGGTCCTTCCGTGTGAGCTGGGACACAAATGTGATTTCTTCAGCAGCTTCGTTCTTTTTGGAGAATTTAATTTTGTTTTCAACTCTTTAACATTTCAGTTTTCGCACCTACTGCAAAAATCACTGCCATTTGCTTTGAGAATAGTTATGCAGTTTTCCTTTGAGTAGTCGTAAATTCTATTAGAGAACCGGTTGATCGTCATGTTCTCAGATTTGGGATCAATGAGGCATAAATTTAAAATAAAATGCCTTAAGATACCAGTTTGAAATTAACCATTGAGCCTTTGATTCTGGCAGCAGAATGCCATCCTTTATTTAAATTTACTTTAAATTACGTGATGGTATCGTGCTCTTATTCAAGTCGGTGTTTTTATGGACATCAAAAAGATCAGTCTAAAATTGTTTAAATAAATCACTACTTAAACTCCCAATGTATAGCATCGCAAGATTCCAAAATCACTACGATTCACTACTACAATTCACTAAGAGCTAGAACACATGTCAAGCAGAAAATAGCACGGTTCTCATTGGCAAAGGTGATAACGAGGAGCTTGTAATTAAATGCTCCTGTAGATATGTAAAGGTATAACTGGTAAAAAAATTGCACCAGAGGAATTGTCAAGTTCTCCCACAACAACAATCCTATGTATCATCCTCATTAATACTGCGCAAGCATTGTTCCACAGTTATTATCAGCTAATATTTGTTACGTACATATGGTTTAGTATATTATTACGTATTTGCAAATGGTATGGAATATATGGGTATTTACTTGACCTTTAATGTCATTTGCTGGAAATCTAATTAACTCACAAAACATTTCAGAAGCCCCTCAGCTTCACTCTTTTACTTTAAAATAAACACAAACACATAATCCATGTTCATGGAAATACCGCTCAGGTGTACCATATGTACCGAGAGTGCTCGATACGAGGATAGAGCATTAATACAATTAAACAAGGTATTGAAAACACGAGATCGCAGTAGATGGTCTACATTAATGTTCAGGAAGGCCTCCATAACTGGAAACTGCTACGAAAGCTTGATGGTGCTCGTACTATGAGGAGGTTTGGTGAAAATTGAAGAATGTGTATGTGGGAATGGGAAAGGAAAGGAAATTTGCCTGATACCTGTTTCATCAAGTGTAGTTTCAATTCTCCTTGAAAGAAATAGTTAACCTGAAGTTTGTAAATTTCAGGTTTTCCTTTCTTTTATCATGTTATCGTTGTTGAAAAGGCATATTTGCCGTTGCTTTATATTTTTAAGGTTTACATAGTGGCTTGGAAACTCCATATTTTTAGAAACTATAACCTTTGAAATTCCACCCTTTAACTTCAGCAATACGTGCAGTTACCTTACTCTTTTATTTTTTTAATAAAAAAAACTTGTACATTGTGCCGTTTTCCTGAGGTTGCCATTTGGTTTTTGACAATAATCTACATAATTTTCAAAAAGGTAATATCGATATCATTTAAATATGTATTATATTATAATATCGATGTCATTTAAATAGATATTATATAAATTATCATATAATCAGATGTACGAGTAAGAAAAACTCTAACAAGACGTTACACACAAAAAAATGTTGGTCAAAAGCATCCTGCTGTACAACTGTTCAAGGTGGGGCCTAACACTACAGGATGAAAAAGAGTCAGATTCGTTCCACCGACGTCAACTGCGGGAAGTTATTGGTATAAGATGGCCTCATCGTATTCGCAACAAAACACTGTATAACATAACAAAAACTAAACCAATTTCTATTGAGATAACCGAAGGGCGCTGGAAATTATTTGGACATATTTTGAGATAACCAACTGCTGCACCAGCAAGGAAGGCAATGAAATCTTTCTTTGAAACAAGATGTAACAATAAGTTCAGAGGACGAAAAAGAACCACAATCCACTCAACGATTAGACGTGATATACAGAAAACCAAACAGAAAAATCCGAACTTCGTAATTAAGGAACTGAAAACTGAAATTGCACTGCATAATATTGGTTCTAAAGTAAGAAATAGAAAACATTGGAAACTTATTACAAATTCAGTCGCAGAAGCGGCTTATTCTGACACAGGGACGTACGACCCAACAACTGGAAACAGTGGAGACGACTAACTGCTGCAGAAGAGAACAAGCATTATTGATTGATTGATGTTAATAATAGTGTGACCTGACTTTTTAAAAAGCGACTATTGACAACAAAAGAATCATTGAGGCTGCAACTACAAAACAGGAAACGAGCATTAGAAAATCATTATCTATTGTCAGATTATATGATAACTTCTACGTTTTAATGTGGTAGAACACTGTTGCTGATGACATTTTATATTTATTTGTTAATATATTATCATATATAATTAAAACTTTCTCAATATTCCATGGGATGTAGTGCATAATCAAAATATATATTTAAAAACAAAAAACAAGAAAAACGAAAAAAATCCTAAACAGCTGTCTCGGATGCTTGTTTCGATATCAAGTTTTCCTTATTTAAAAATTTAGGATGACAAATAATTTTTAAAATTTAGATAAAGATACTTTATGAAAATTTTGGGTAAAAAGTTGGCTTTTTTAAATTTTAAATAATTTTTTTAATTTTAGATGAAAAATATTTCATTTTCAAATTACAGATACAAGGAAAATATTTTTTCTTATTTTAGATTTTATAAATGTATTTTTTGAATTTTAAGTAAAGAAATTTTCAAGGGAACAGAGAGTTTGTGTCAATCAGAAATATTTTTGAATATGGTATTTTGACATTTTCTCGTTCCGTTTTCAGTCATTTAGTCTAGAATTGAGACTATTGGGAAACGTTTTGTCTGGAGGTAGAAGTCAGCTTTTCTGAGACCGTCAGTCCTGTATTTTTTATTGAGATGAGATGCCCACACGATAGGGCCAAGGAAAAGAACGGCTCACTAAAGTGAATGGTATGGTTGCAAATGACCTGGTTAAGAACGAGCGATGAAAGCCCCGAGGATGAGGATAGAACATGTGATCATGAAAGCCGTGGGTGCTGGCTAGAACCCAGTTTGGGGCAAATATATATTTCACTTCTCTACCTTTCCTCTTCAAATCCTCTCCATCTATGATATAGATATAACTAAACATATAGCATAAAGAATATTTATTATATTTAATATTTGCTACAAAATTTCTTTAAAGAGATATACTTTAGAAAAACTCTACAAAATAAGTATATATATATATATACTGTATATGAAATGTTTGTAGACAAGGAGGACTATAAGCACATGACAACTGTTGTTCAGTTAAGCAATCAAGATCTGCTTTGTATTTACAAGCAACTTTATATGTTTCATTAAACTATTACTTTGGTCCTTTCCAGCACAACTGATGCTGAAAGCAGATCATGCTGGTAAGCTGAAAGCAATAGCTGAAAGTAACAAAACCATGTAACATGCTTGTCATTTCATTTCCTCTTTTAATTTTATAACACGTTATTGCAATATATAGTCTGCCAAGGCATAAAATCAAGTGCAGTAGCAGCAAGGGGAGACAAGGTTGTCTTACCTCATTTGCTTTTTCTCTTAACATCCCTGTTGAGAGAAAAAGCATCTACGGGAAGATGGTGGTACTCATTTATGTCTCCTTTCTTTTATGTAAATGGCTTCTATTACGGCAATGAGGATTACCTTGATGATTTACAATTGTATAAGATCTTGGAGAAGATGATGTTTTACTTACCTTAAATTTAAAAAATTGGGTAATATTGGATCTCTTAAATCTGACAGTATCACCTGCATGTACTTTTGATAGGTATTTGCTTTAAAGGTCATAATGAAATTTCTGGAGGGTATGACGTTGCAAGTGAGTCTTTGCACCAGCAGAAACCTGAAGTTTAAGCATAATTGAGTGTGTAAGAGTAAGGAAGATTACTAAATGGTGTGTTCTGAGGTTCCATTAGACGTTCATCTAAGTTCGTGCCTTTTTAAAGATCTTTTACAACCTTAGCTGCAGCTACAGTTTGTCCATATGACTGGCTGTAGCTTGGACTTGTCTTTTCGACAAAAAAAACACAAAGACAGATGGATAACTTTTTATGTCCTGTAAATCAAAGAGTACATTGTCAGCAACAGGTGTAAATGGGTAACTATGGTGACCAAATATGGGTCTGACGGAATCAATAATATGTTTTGTAGATTTACTCTTTATTAGAACTAATTAAATGCACTTTGAGAAGAAGCCAACAATAACTAAGTAGGGGCAGTTATTTAAGTCATAAAAATCAGCTGCAATAATCTTCCAAGGAAAATCTACTGCTGGTCTTAGCAACAAAGGCTACAAAAGCAACAAAACATCTTTAAATAAACATGTAAGTAAATACCAGTTTCCCAGACAAGGTAAAAATGTAGTTTCGGTCCTACAAAATAAAAATCCTTGTTTTTCTTTTTGATTGGTGGGAATATGAACACTTTGTTGTTCATTCTTGTGATTTTACATTGTTTTCTTGCTAAGAAATATTTATTAAATGTTTCATGATCAATCTTTTTCTGAAGATCTCCAAGGGTAAGCAAGTTTGAGATTTTACAAATGTTTCTACATGTGGTATTGACGTTGTCCCTATGAGCTACTTGGCATATTTTTCCAATTAAGCTTATTTTGCAAGCTGTGAATCATTGGTTATTTTCAAACTTGTATTTCCGGCTATCGAATTGGGAAGAATCGTCCTCTTGTAATAGTGGCAGCGTATCCAGCGCGGCAGGTGGGGAAGTAACCACCAACAATTTGCAGAAAAAAATTTTTCATGGAAGAATTTAGTATTTAAAGGTTCAACAGTATACGTCATCCTTTCGCATACTACCTGAATTTTTTCGGATTGGAAGAAAGATCATGTCCGAAGTCAGGGTAAAAATTGATCCATCTACCATTACTGAATAAAGGAGATGTAACAGAGTGCCCCAATAATAGGACCATTGCTCTGATATCTCAAAGTAGCAAGATCTTATTCAAGATAATGTAGCGACCCATAGAGCAAACCAGAGCAAGAGAACTCCCACAAGAACAATTGGGTTTAGAAGAGATCATGTTGTCAATTTGAGATGGATAGGAGAAAAGTCTAAAAATTTCCAGAAAAAGCTTTATCTTTGTTTCATGGGCTTCAGTAAAGCCTTTGACTGTGTCCACCATAACTGACTTTGGTTCACGTTACGAGAGCTGGGAATATCTTAGCATATTATAGCGCTCCTTCGTGACTTATACCAAGATCAAGAGGCTGTTGTGCTCACTGAATTTGGTGAAACCAAAACCTTCTGCATTGGCAAATGTGTTAGACAGGGGTGTTTCTTGTCACCAATGATATTTAATCTTTATACCAAAAGTACCTTACGCTAGGTGAATCTCGAATTCTTACACGGAGTCAAAATTACATAAAGATACATTACAAATCTTAGATACGCAGACTATTACAGACTGATGGCAGAAATAGAAGGAGAATTAAAAGGGCTGATCATTCGTATTGGGAAGCAAATGAACACTCAGGGTTAAAACTGAATTCCAAGAAAACAAAGGTGATAGCTAATCAAAGTATTATTGAATTCAAACTAGACGATGAAGGAATAATTGAAGTAGTAAACTACTATGACTTCCTTAGATAAGGATTAGACCTGAAATGGAACTGCCAAAGTGAGATTTGCACAGAAGGCTTACAACCGGACAAAATGTAGTCAGTTTACATCGACTGTGGAAAGAACACGCCCTGTATTTGAATAAAAAACAGATGTTGATCAGAACTCTTGTGTTCCCCATTGTCATGTACGCCAGTGAGTCAAGCACCTCCCCCCACCCCACCCCCACCCCCACTTACCTTAAATATGACCTGAAGAAAATAGATAGCTTTGAGATGTGGTGCTGAGGCCAAACATTACGGACATTGTGGACGGCCAGGAGAAACAATAAATCCATATTTGAGGAATCGGACATGCTCTTGCAAGGTTCTATACTTTGACAGAAGTTATAGTATATCGACCACAATAATAAGGGGAAATGATGACGGAATTAAAAAGGCGGCGACGTTGGGCGTTTGCGGAAGCAAAAGATAAAGAAGAAGACCGCACAGTAGATGGATGGATGGATGGAGCCACAACATCCACAGAGAATGGTCTGCACCAACTGAATGAGCTTCGCAAAAATCGAAACAGCTGGAGACGGGTCATCATGGGAGTTGCCAGAGATCGAACACGACTTGACAAAACAAGGTAGCAAGGTAAAAATAGATCTCTGTGATACTCCATTTGTGATCGGTTGCAGTGTGAATTAAGTACTCAGTACTTTTGCTATCTGTATTCTATTGAAAAAAGTAAATTGTGTAAGCAGGAATCCCTAAACACAGTGGAGGGGAAGTCTCTAGAGGAAAATACTGAGGCCTTTGTTTGTTGTCAAAAGTTATGGAGTGGCCAAGGCAAACACAGACTATTAGTTTCGCATCATTCATTTGGCTCCAAATAAATCACAAAGAAAAGTACGTGGAGGTTTGATTCATTACTTCATGCGGAACTCACGTCGACACTTACTAATTTTCAGATAAAAATGCTTCTTCGAGTAATTAGACACGAGTGGCAACACCCAATAATGAAATTTAAGAAATTTTGTTTATTTTCACAACCTTGGTATTGTGCTTGTTACGGAAGTTATCCCTACTGTGAATCTAAAATAACATCGCAATCCTCCAGCATGTTTGGTGGCTGTTCATCATTCCAATTTGCTTTGTTCCGCTTCAGTTTTCAGAGCTCTTTCGGACTTAAGAATTGAAACGGAAAAAGAAAAATTTGAAAATTCATTGGTGCATTAATTGCTATTTGATATGTAATGCCAAACGAAATTTCCTAAATGAATAATTTTTTATTTTACTTTTTTTTCAACTTTGACAAAATATTTGCCAAACTTGTCTCCTGTGTTTAAATAATATTTGGTTTTTAGATCTTTGCTTTTGTGTTTCTTGGGAAAATGTTTTGTTTGGTTTCAAAACTTTTGTGATTTAAGCACAAATCATTTAGTTTTAAGAAAACGTAAATCTTACACTTTAAATGGCAGTGTACTGAAGGGGGTGAAATAAAAGTACATGACTCTCCACGTTTTATGAAATATTTATTTGAAGCTTTTTCCAACGACTGAAATTAGACCTAAAGAGGGATGAATCAAAATAGCAGACTGCGTTTTCCCTCTTGATTCACTAACAGGTTTAGGAACCAAGTCACTGTCTTTGATCCCAAAAAGATAGAATACGATTGGGCGAATTTTTGTTTTTGTCATTCAAAGGGAAAATGGTAGTTTTCGTATGTTTTCTGCAGCAAATTACTGACGTTTAACATTTTGAGTAGAACAGCTTATTACAACAAATTTACTTTGTGGCCTTCTGAAATTATACCTTACGCTTTGGGATAGGACTGCAGCCCTGTTTTTAACCTGTGTATAACTTCTCTTGCTGGCCAAAATATAAATATTACTTGTGTACCCTATGAATATGCTTACTGTGGCTAACTCTTTCTGCAAATTACTCTTTTCTCTTTCTTCTCTTTCTCACCACTCGACTCTGGCCCGACATTTCTTGTCCAAATGACCTAATATTCAGATCACCGCCTCTCCATGCAACCACTAAATTCTTCTTTCATGACATAATATTACAAGGTAAAAACATAAATGTCAATGATGAATAAATAAAATAATAGATGACGTTATGTGTTATCATTTGCGGAATATATTTCGGTAACCTGTACCATCTTCAGCCATATTTATTGATGTTAAATATTTATTCCTATGAATAAAGATAGAAAACAGTCGGGAATTGACAANTAAATAAAATAATAGATGACGTTATGTGTTATCATTTGCGGAATATATTTCGGTAACCTGTACCATCTTCAGCCATATTATTGATGTTAAATATTTATTCCTATGAATAAAGATAGAAAACAGTCAATAAATAGAACAAATAGAATTTTAAACGACCGTTATGTTGTGGCTAGAAGCTCTGACTACCACTTTATTGTCAATTCCCGACTGTTTTCTATCTTTATTCATAGGAATAAATATTTAACATCAATAATATGGCTGAAGATGGTACAGGTTACCGAAATATATTTCGCAAATGATAACACATAACGTCATCTATTATTTTATTTAATATTACAAGATACACACTATAAATACTGTGAACTGCACACTTGACCACGTTATTCCCATTTGATCTTGCCCGGATTTTCCCCACGATTTCTTTTGAGAAGCCTTGACCACCTTCGTAAACAAACCAGTGTGGTGTCAAATTACCATATCTGTTGGTGCACTGTAATTACAAATCTCAGAAACCTCGGAAGTAGATGACAACACCAGCTGGTTTAAACCTTTTAATTCCCAACTCACCTGGTCGTCCAGACGAAAATAATGGGAAACCAATGAATAAAAAAAATCGCTGCAAAGAAACCTCTCCAACAGACGCCAGCAAGAAAATTTGGTCACGAAATTAGTTGACTGCCGGCTCATTTTACCATTTGCTGTTGATAATCCCGCAGAGTTTTTCCTCAAATAAGAGACTGGTTAACAATTTCTTTAAAGCAGGTCAAAATGGGATCTGCAAAAAGACGTCTGTAACACGAGCAGGTCACGTATTTGAGACATCGGCCAAATAACGAGAAAAAATAAAAAATTGCGAGAAGAATTTCTTTCGAATACGGAATGGCTATACAGAAGTATCAGATTTTCATTCTCATTCATCCTTTTTACTATCAATGATAAGGAGTGCAGTCATAAATATTCCGTTTCTTCATATAGATTTTTGGGCTATTGCTAGGTTATGGAAGTACTTGTACGTGATTTATCAAGGAATCAGTACCTTCTTTACACGATTGCCATTTTTCAAAGTAATGAACACTTACCCTTTAATTCATCTTAGTACAATTTCAAAGCACAGGATTTTTAAGAATTACCACCTCACTGCATTTAAATGCTGCCATGAACAAAACGTACTCATTGAACAGCTCAGTTTTACTGGTAGCTCAAAGAAGCTTTTACAATGCTACATTTCATATTTTATAATAATAATAATAATAAACAAAGTTCATGTCCAGCATGACAGCCCGCACAGGGAGATGGTATTCACCTGCCGGACGAGAAAACTTAACCCCGGCTACCGACCAATAGCTTTAGAGGTTAAGCACCTTCCTCAATATGTTGGTAGTTCCAATGATGGTAGATGTTTGGAGTCTACCCAAGACATCAGGGATGTCCAACTCTTTCAAACTGCGCTCCAAGCGCTTCGTCACCACTCCTAAGCTTCCCACGACGATTGGGACAACGCTGGTACATACACTATGTAACTTTCGGATTTGTTGGGCCAAGGGAGAATACTTAGTGACCTTTTATTCTTCTTTAGCTGTCACATTTCGATCGGAAGGCACAGCAAAATCTACAACCAGCCATCTCTTCTTAGTGCGGTCAACAACAACAACACCCGGACGATTACATTCCACCTGTTGCATTGTCTCCACTGATCTATCCCACCAAACTTCAAACCTACCATCTTCACTCTTTCTAACTTTGTCAGGCACCTCTTCAAACCATTTCCCCGCACATTTCAACCCATACTTCTTGCACAGCTCCCAATATATTCTCAATCCCATCCTATCATGTCGCCTCGTGTACTCCTTCTGAGCCAGTACCTTACACCCACACGCAACATGCCAAACTGACTCAGATTCAATTCCGCAGATGCGACACATAGGACTAACACCACCATCCCACTTCGACTGCGCCAACCTTGTCCTCAATGCTTGCTCTTAAGCAGCAAACACAAATGCCTCTGTGCTTTTTGCAAGGAAACCACCTTTAACCCACTGTACTGATCTCTCTGTTGCATTTTCATCCATCTCCCGAAAGAACCTACCATGCATAGCCTTCTCCATCAATCTCTCCTTTCTCTCCTCAACCACTCTCGTCTTGTAATGCTTCTTTGTCTCCCTTCCAAGCATAATCATTCCAGCCACCTGTTCCAAAATCGTCTCCTCAGTAGCATGTACATACTCTTCTAACCCTAACTCTTCCTGCCTCACACAATCTTCAACGCTGATCAGGCCACGACCCCCATCCTTTCTTCCGATGTACAGACGATCTACACTACTATTCCTATGGAAAGCACCATTCATCGTTAAAATCTTCCTTGTCTTGGTATCAAGTTTACGTAGCTCAGCATCAGACCAATCCAGTATTCCAGAGCTGTATCGGACAACACTAACTGCCCACGCATTGATGCCGCGAACCAAGTTCCCAGCATACAACCTCGACTTTGCCAGCAATTTCACACGTCGTAGGTACTCATTCCCAATTTTCTCCTTCATCTTCTTCTGCATTACTTTCGCCCCTTCTAGCACTCCCAGGTACTTGTACCCATCTTCATCAACCTCCTTCATCAACTCCCCACTCGGTAGCTCGATTCCCTCACATTCAGCCCTTTCACCTCGTCTAATTTCCAAAACAGCACACTTATCTAACCCAAACTCCATCCCAATGTCCCTAGAGTAAACCCTCACCACCTCGACCAATGCCTCCAACTCACGTTTACTCCGTCCAAATAGCTTCAAGTCGTCCATAAACAATAAATGATTGACCAACACCCTACCGTGACCGAAGAAATATCCAAGCTTCTCTCTGTTGAGTAAAATACTCAGCGGGATCATTGCAATAACAAAGATCAAAGGGGAAAGGGAGTCACCTTGGAATATTCCCCGATTGATGTTAACTTCACCAAGCACCTCATTATTAGCCGTCAGTACTGTCTTCCATTCAGCCATACTTCCTTTCAGCAAACTCCGCACATTCTCTGCAACTCCAACCATGTCCAGCATCTCCAAAATCCAACTGTGAGGGACCATATCATATGCCTTCTTGTAATCAATCCAGCACATGCTAAGGTTTCTCTTCATAGCCCTGACCTCGTGCAAAATTGCCTTATCGATCATCAATTGATCTTTCGTGCCACGTGACTTCTTCCTGCATCCCTTCTGTTCCTCAGGAAGAAGATTATTATTTACAAGATGACCGTAGATCTTTTCAGCAAAGATTCCAGAGAGCAGCTTCCACATCAATGGTAGACAAGCTATCGGCCTATAGTTACTAGCTGCTGTCCCCTTTCCAGAATCTTTCTGAATTAAAACTGTCCTCCCCTTGACCATCCAGTCGGGTACCACGCCTGACGTCAAACACTCCTGCAGAGTTGTTGCAATTGACAAGTGTAGCGAGGTGAACGTTTTGAACCAGTAACCTCTGACCCAGTCAGGTCCAGGGGCTTTCCAGTTTGCCATCTTTCTTATCCCTGCCTTAACATCTTGCAGAGCCACCATAATGTCCTCTTGTTTCTCTACGTCTGCAAACTTTTCCCTTACATCACCCAACCAACTTGCTTCCTTGTCGTGTTCCTTTTCCTCGGACCAGATAATATTCCAGAACTCTCTTGCCTCGTCTGCATTAGGAACAGAGGATTCCATCTTATGTCCATTGCCATTAAGCTCCTTGTAGAGATAATAATAATAATAATAATAATAATAATAATATTAATAATAATAATGATGATGATAATAATAATAATAATAATAATAATAATGATGATGATGATGATAACAATAAGAACTGTCTTTGATGGGAACAGCTAGAAGACTGGTGTTACAAATGTGAAAGAAGGATGTCCTTTTAACCCTTGGTTATTGGTTATGATTCGCCTGACAGGAGTAATGACGACAATTTCAGCAACCTGAGGAAGAGCTGACTATATGCGTCAAACTACGTTACTTCAGTCCGCAACGGTACTTCGGAAAGTCCTTGAGGTTTGAGGAGTCTTGCTGACACCATGCCTCAAGAATATACCCCACTAGTGATTTACGATCATAACTTGGTGTGCGACACCAATATAATAATAAAGAGGAACATTAAATTGAATTAGATTAAGAACACTATCAAAAGACATAAAAGATAGTAGAAGAACCGGAAACTGAGATAAAAATTAAAGAAACATAGAACAGTAACTTTACATTCTGCAGTGATCCTGACAACAAACCTCGGACCTATATTCATTAAGTGGTCTTACAATATTACAGCTGAATGTTGAAGGTCTAACCAGAGCCAAGTATGAGGTCCTTCAACACCTGTCCTATAAACATTTAGTTTCGGTAGTGCTGCTGTAACAAACATACTCTTAGAACTCGCAGAAACTAAATGGTTACACACTTGCGGATGGTCTACATCACCCACATCACAGCATCCTAACCCTTGTACGAAATGATTTTACTTTTTCAAAGATTGATAAATCTACCTCAAGCCCGTTGCAATGGTTAGCAATCGAACTAGCCTCTGGCTCAATCCTTACTGTAAAGGTTTACAAACCACCCCCTGCTATGTTAAGCGGTCTTCCAGTCTTCCGTCACCCCGTAATTTGCTCGGAAGATTTTAACTACCACCACAAGTCATGGAACTATCGAAGTAGCGTTAAAGATGGAAAGGAACTCACTCAATGGTCATCCCATGGTGATCTTAAGCTCGTAAAGGTAATTGATGCTGCAAATGGGAAAAGCTTGGACTCAACAAAGCGAGTCTGGGCAGGTATGGGCAGGCCTGGATAAATGCGGGCATGCCTGGTTTACGTAGGGAAAATGTAAGGTAGATTCGTTTAGATATGTAAGGAGACATATAGACTTGTCCTAACTGCTCTATTAAAATCTCATACTCTCTCTCATATTTTGGCAAAAGCATTACTAATTATTGGACTGACTGGCAGATTAACTGACTGACATAGCATCTAATAAAATCGTGAAAACACATCACAGGCTACATCAGAATCCAGAATTTTATCAATTGAGCCTTTTCTAAGTATGTACCCGAATTTTCTGCGTTTTGACGAAAGTACAATATTACCAACGGAAGGACCGAAGATCAAGCTGAAAGACAGATCTGAAAAGGTCCAGAGACTTACGGTTTAACTCATTTTTTAAACAACACATTTCTAGATTGTTAACGCCTTTCTACATACTTATGCTTGAATTATTTCATTCATGTTTTCTTTTCTAATCCCACCAAGAAACTTCATTAACTGGTATTGCTGGAACTTGCAAATGTTTATGGGATTGATGCCTTCCTTAAACTCCCAAGTACCTTTTGGAGCATGGTTTGATCTCCCTGTAAAAATTGCGTCGACTGACGTGATCTTTCTTGAACGTAAGATTAGCGTTAATACATGTACGTGGAACTCTGATGTGTGTCCTACTAAGTCATCACCATCTATAGTCCTTACAAATACTGCATTTGCAGAATGGAGGCTTCCTGATGCCAACTGGAATTGAAGCTCTTCCTGAAAGTCAATTTGTATTCCGTAATGAGCGTAAAATCCTTTGTGTTTGAGTGCATTGTTGCAACTTGTGTGAAAGTAAACACTTTGTGTTAACCTGTTGTGGCGACCCTAAATATTTTTATCAAATACGCCTTTTCTTGCCCAATGCTCAGACTTTCGACTGCTTTTCGAGCATTGGTAAACGTCTTTATTCAAACATGAGAGAAATCTCATTTATGGAGATCAATCATGGAGATAGAATCAATGCAGAAGAGAATATCATATTCACATAAATTCAAACTGAAATTTTCAAACTGGCACATTAACAACACGAAAAACATTGCCAGAACAACTCTCTCGAAATGAAAAACGGGTCAGAATTTGGATAACAGACAAAAAGAAAATTCAGTTGCAAGGGTTCTAAAGCGAGTCAACTGCGAAAGACAGTACATCGTAATTTTTCGCACATTGACCAAATTTTGGTTGATGAAAGAGAAATGTCAACCGATAGTGGTTTCACCCTCAAGCCGAACAGACGATGAAAAAAGATTACTTTGGAGAATATTTGAAGTGCCCAGGTCAAAGATTTGCTAGATTTAATCGAAAATTAAAAAATCTCCTTTTGAAGAAAGACCTAGCTTTTGGAAGCTGAAAATCTTGTGAAAAAAAAGTCAATATTGCTCTGAGCTGTATCCTTAAGTGAATATTCCAGAAAAAGTAACATTCTTTACCTCCTAAGGGATCATTGAATATCTAATCAAGATCAAGCAAATTAAAAACTTTAAGCCAACAAGACCAATTTGAATTTTTGAAATTTTGCATGAAAATGACAAAGGAGACGAAATGGCAACAGAAAGTAAAAGCTTCAGTACTGATCATTAACAGCTAATCTCATTTTGAAAGACAATACAGATAAGCTTAAGGACATGTTATCTTTTTTAGTTCTGACATAAAAGGCCCTCTGGTTATAAACCCTAAATTATTCTTTCTACTCACTGTCCTGTTTTAAATTAAGCTTATTCAAAGGAATTTTGGTATTGTTGTTTACTTGTGATGCTTATTTTAGATTGATAAAATTTATCCATCTTATGATTGGGTCTCACCCATGAAACACACTGTCGTGCAAAAATACTAATTAATCAGACAAATACTAACTTTTTCGCTCTGCTGTACGGTTTAACGCATACTGAAGCCGAAATAATTCATTTATTGCAAACGTTTCAGCTTATTTCAAAGCCTTACTTAGTGCCATTTGTTGAGTAAAAACGATTTAATAGTAACTAAGTATAAGTCTGAAATAGGTCAAGAATAACATAATTCAGGAGTATTGGTTAATAATGATGGGCATGTTAAATAATAATAGGATACTTATGACAATGTTCATCCCATTTGGAAAGTTTGTATCTTCTCCTCGTTAAAAAGGCATTCCGTCTTTTCAAAAGGCAAATCGTATTGTGAATTAAAATATTTGAATCTCCTTTGATATCACAAGCTTTGTCACCAAAATAAAAAACCAGCTAACAAGTCCTTAATTCTCTTGAAGTTTTTGATCTGTGATAAGTAATTCTAATATTGAGTGGGGATGTAGTGTGCCCTCATAAAAACTATGATAATGCCGACATTCAGGAGAACAAACGGCACAAGAGGAAGTACAGTTACCGCTCGAGGTACAGGATGAAGTGAAAATCCCAAACACTGAAATAAAAAAATTGTAAATTAAAATGAAACCAATTTTTTTTGTTTTAACATCTGCGTGGTTTTGTTTATTACTTGAAAGCTGAATTTTAATTATGCTACTCTTTCCAATGATTAATGGGATGAGTCTTTTTATCTTTTATGTAATATAATAAAATAAGGAGAATGATTTCACTGAAACTGAACAAGTAAGAGAGAAAGCATCGAGTCAACGACACCAAGTAGTCTGTTCTAAATTAACGGCTTTAAACAATTCAGTGCTTTTAAATAGAGTGCTTGTTGCAGTGCGAGTGTCTGTGTCTGTCTCTATGTCTGTGTCTGTGTGTGAGTGTGTGTGTGAGAGAGTGTGTGTGTTTTTGTTTGTGTGTGTGTGTGCGTGTTTGTTTGTTTGTGTGTGTATGTGTTTCCAAACAGTTGTATGACCTTAATTTCATAGCCGACAAGCAAATAATCAGATTTTCATTCTCACAGGACATCCTTATTTTGTAATCACATGGCGTAAAGCATATTTTGGTACAGTCAAAGAGTAATCAAATATAGTGTCAGTAGGGCAATTGGAATGTGGTGAAGTTGAGACATTTCACGTAATTAGCCTAATCCGGACTATTTCATCACGGCCAATATTTAGATCTTAGTCACGCTGCGCGCTGTTGTCGTCAAACCAGCGGCTTGTTTGTTTTGTTACTGAGGTTATTAATCCCTTATCTGACGATTGTTTTGATTCATACCCAAATTTTATTTTCCTTTTTTGTAATTAACGAAATGTTTGTTGTTGTTATGACCTGGTTACCATGACTAAGGCATTTGGAAATCATTTAAATGCAGCATGATGTTTAGTAGAAATTCAAATCGGACCAGAGAAAATACGAGGTTGTCTCACTTTTGTGAGTACAATACTGCTTCTCCAAGTGAGATTTTTAATGTCACAGGGAGTTTTCTGTAGGAAAACAGGGCTCTTTTACTTTCCTAAGAATATTCCCCATAATAGCTTTTTTCTATTTTTCTTGATTACTCTGTTGTGTATTTCATGAGCATAAATCCATTTGCATGTTTTGTTGTTGGGTATCATTCGACACTAAAATTTTCAATCAAACTTTAGGATTGATGAAATATCATTGCTACTATGATCTTATGACCCTTCTAAAGCAATTGTTTTAGTTGAAGAATTGGAGCAACTTAGTAATATTTTGGCTATCAGGCCAATTAAATTAACTAATAATTTGAAGTGGTCGGGAGGTTTGACTTACAACCTCCAGGCTGAAGTAAGTAAGTAAGTAAGTAAGTAAGTAAGTAATAATTTGAACTAATGCAGACAGACTTTTGATCGACAAGAAATATTTTTATTATAATGCAGTGTTAATCTCTTGGTTCTTTCATACAACCTGTCAAAACATTTTAAAAAATAAAACCTCAGGCATATTATTTGAAAATGGGCTTCCAGCAAGCTGTTTGACAAACAATAAGAATTGCAAAATGATGAATCTAAATTTTATCCCCCCTTTCAATGAAAAATTAATGTGAGGATTCAGTTGAAGATCCCTGAAAACAAGATTCACAATATTTACTTTTCGTAGTATATGCATTTAAATGTCAATAAAGAGCACTGAGGAACTGTGCCCAGTAAAAATGGGTTTAACAAGAGATCACAAACAAGAAATATGGGGGGAGGGGAGAATGCCAGCGACATATATTAGGTCAATATTAGTCATTCCATGAGAAGAAATGATAGCTGACACACTACAATGCAAAAGAGGAAAAGATAAAATTATCAATTAAACCGTTGTTGAATTAACAGTCACCTGTCTCAAATGGTAGATCTTAAATAGCTATAATGGAACAGTTCGGTATTGTACCTACTAGAGCAGAAGTTAATAATGGCACTCTATTAAAACAAATCTTAAAAGAAATCACGAGGTCATAAAATATGAAATGTGTTCATTGCTACAGGATTAATATAGAGTTATTTTCAGTGCATTCTAGAAAAAGGGGAGAGTACCGCAAGATTTAAAGGGTGCTATTTAAAATGCATCTGCATAAGCACAGAGGAAACCGATACCAGTGTAATAGCCGCTGCAGACTATTCTTCTTCTCGACAGGAGGAAAAATATTCACTAGATTCATCTTTGGCACCTGAACAGAAAAGTTTGAAACAGAATCTATCTAAATTGACAATTGAATCGAAATTTTTAATCTAGTAAAGGTACCGCAGATCTGTAGATATGGTCTTTACTTACAAATAGTAATAAAAAACAAGGACTAAAAGAAAAACTTTCACAATTTATCAGTAAACCTGACAAAGGCATTCAATTTTGTCAACATAAAGGTTTGAATGAGTTACAAAAGAGTCAGAATATTCGAACTGATTATTATTTTACAATTGTGTAAAGAAAGCATTACAGGCGCCTTTTTGATGATGATGCATTCTCCTGGTAAACACACATAAACTGTACGTCCAAACAAAGCCATGTGCTTGCTCCTACTCTGTTTGATATCATTATTCTATTTAAGTTACTATAAGAGTTTTGTACCTTTAAGTACGTGACGATGGTTGGTTTTGCAACTAATGAAGCTTCTCACCCTAAGCCAAGACAACTAAGAATTGATTGTAGGACCTTTTTGTGATCACTTTGGGCTTTTTGTTCCAACTCTATACGATGTTTAAACTATGGTAGACAGATACGCTGTTTTAGCTAAGAGTTTTGACTTAAAATTAGTTTAAGGAAGGCTCTCTGTTCTATCCATATGACAAACACCATGATGGGGAAATTGCTCTTTGGAGTACAAAGCTAAAATCAGTAGCAGACGTGGGGTAATTTGAAAGTCTAGTGCCATACAAAACAGTGGTTTCATCAACATTAAAGTCACTCAATGTCTATTCAACCTAATATAGTGTTACTTTGGCTGACTTTGTGGTCTGTAGAAGAAACATAATATAAAAGTGACCACACGTTCCCGTGTCTGGACAGTTACAGTATTTTCTTTACTCGCGTGCATCTCTATAAACGTACTCTACTCAGAAAGCAAATCAACATATTCCATGTGTGTTGCCTTTCCAGACAATGCAATATCCACTAGGAAGGTAAAAAAGGAACATTACTTTTTTAGAGATGCAGATGAAGAGTTTTTATGATTGAGTCATTGTTGAATTAAAGTAACGACGAGAAGTTCAAAAGAAATTGTCTGTATCGAAACAGGATTCCACCAGTGTGGAAGCTGTGAGTAAGCAAGCACATTAATACAAATCTTGTTGAACATCAACTGTTAAGCAGTAAAAGTAAATCATCCCACATACTTCAAACGGGTGGATGATTTTAGTTACAATCATTTGAAATATTTGATGACATGCTCAGGCTTCTTTTCTAAAAATCTCGTTGAAAAGCCAACTTTTTGCATTGTCCGTGCCAGTTCAAAGTTGGCATGTTTGTCCTCGTTTTTATGTTAATTCAGTCTGTTGTCTGAGATGCCCAAAACATGATGGATTTTTTTCATCTCTCTCGTTGTAACATTCCATCTATAGTGATTTACCTCTTAATATGCCTTCTATAGTGTTAACAGGAGATTCCCCATTTGTAATCGATTTTTTCATCTCTGTTACGTTGTCTACGTTATATAAATACTTACAATAAATGTAAAATTCTCAAAACATGATGGATTTTTTAACTCTTAATATGCTGTCTACTCTCTATATACACTCGACAGGAAATATCCAAGTCGTGACAGAATTTTTAACCCCAAATATTTCGTCCCTGGTCAATTTTTGCTGTAGTAAATGTCCTCCCCGCTTGGCTCTCTCGGTCAACAACATTTGATTTTCACAAAGGTAAAGATATACATGGAAGATTCACACACAAAAGACGCCTTTTATGTAAAGCTAAGATGGCCTAGTTGCCGCAAAGGACTATCACTTTTATGCAAGAAGGACATTCCTAAATTCAACCTTAAAAGGTCTATTGTGAATATACTCACTTGCAGTAGCTTGTCGCAATTGTACGTCATGGTGAAATGGCTCTTATTCATCAGAGAAATAGTATAAGGACAGATGCATGAGGAATGAGAAGAAGAAGAAAAGTGTCAAGAGGTTCTGTAGTTTAGTGACAGGAATAAACTTCATATACTGCGAATCCGAAATAGAATGTCTGTTGAGTATAATATTTGCCAGAGTTTTCACTTTAAAATATAAAAACGGACAGAAAATAATATCAAAAAACAATGAATGTAATTTGATTACCCCTGCCATTTGCATACTGCTAAAACACGAATAAAGGCGTGATTGAAAGAAAAAAACAAAACATTGCACAAAATAATCCAAATGCCATTTTAAATCATTTGAAAGGAGACAAGTTAAGTTTAAGGTTCAAAATGCGGACCGACTTAAACACGTTCCACATCTTTTAGCGTGGATGACTATATCCTGGTTATCTTCGTCGAATAGAATTATGTTCTTGGTGTGATTCATTAGATATGTTAACTACTCTATGTATGAATATAATATTTTTTAAATTAAGTAGTGACTTACGACAGCCAACGGTGTAATCCTCTTTTCCGTAGATAACTAGACTTCGTGAGGCAATTCGTTTTGATTGGACTCTACTCCATTTTCTTTGTGCCATATCAAATGACAAGGTCAAATTTGGAATTCCCTTTTATTTCAGGTTAATCTTTATTGAGTTTCAGTAAGAAAAAACTATTTAGTATTCTTATATAACTATCGTTGCAAAACTTTAATACCACAACTTTAATATATCGATCCACTTTTGATACTCTGTTTAGCGCAAAACGCTTATAACCGACAGCTTTCTATTATTGATACTTCTTTGNGGGAATGGAAATATCGTGGAACGACCTGTACAACTCGTCTGTGACATGGAGATAGGTGGAGAAAATGACGCAGTAGAATTGAACCCCATGGCAAAGGAGTTTGTTCCTGTAGGAAGACCTGCTAGGAAGACGAAAACAGAAGCACTTAACCAAATCAAGGGAGTCGGATTGTATGAAGATGAAGAAGATTGAACAATCACACTTAAGAATAATATTAAAACTGTAGCAACATTTTAATAGGGGGAGGGTGTGGTGAAGTTGAGACATTTCACGTAATTAGCCTAATCCGGACTATTTCATCAAGGCCAATATTTAGATTTTAGTCACGCTGCGCGCTGTTGTCGTCAAAACAGCGGCTTGTTTGTTTTGTTACTGAGGTTATTAATCCCTTATCTGACGTTTGTTTTGATTCATACGCAAATTTTATTTCCCCTTTTTTGTAAGTAACGAAATATTTGTTGTTGTTACGACCTGGTTACTATGACCAAGGTCATTTAGAAAATTGTATAAATACAGCATAAATTGTAGTGGAAATCAGATCAGCTCGGACAGGATCAGAGAAATATGAGCATAATAATAAATATCATACAATTACACAAGTGAGTTATTTTAGTGTCACAGGGAGTTTTCTACAGGAAAACAGGGCTCTATCAGTTCCTAAGAATATTCCCCACAGGAAAATCAAATGCTTTATACTGTCACTAACATAATCAGAAATCCCTTTTTGCTGTGTTTTGTCATTCAAGCTTATTTCTATATTCATAATAATTACCTGTTAGCCATGTATATCAAAATAAGGACATCAGTTTATATGTTTTTGTTGTCTTCCAATGAAAATAAAGTTTCATTCTTAATATACTGTCTGAGATAATTACCAACTAAGGAGAAATTTGAAAGTGAAATAGTTGTACGGGTTGGCTAGAAAAATAACAAAGCCTACTGTAATTTTAGGATCTTCATCTTTTTTGGAAAGAGAGGAATTTCAAATCGACTCCACAGGAAAATTCTTACACTGCCGATATTATGTGAAACGCTTCTACAAAAAATTTTTTTAATGCATTTTAGATTTGTAAGTTCGAGAAATGTCTCGTTTTTTTCAAGTTTGGAAGTTTCAAGCAATATGATTATCCATAAAACATTACTAAAGTAGCACCTGTTTCTTATTCACCAAAACGTTAAACAGTCTTCAGAGCACCAGCAGTGTGGGCTTTAAAAACAAATTAGGAATACGATGATTAATATTTCGGTATAAAATTTTCAAGTTATATCTAGTGTTGATTAGCAGCTTTAGAATATATATATATATATATATATATATATATATATAAATCTAAGTATGTAAACATATGTGAACACACAAATATATATATATATATATATATATATATATATATATATATATATATACTCAATCTGCAGATACTACCGTTTCGCCCTTTGTGGGCTCATCAGTGCAGCACAGAGCTTCTGAAACATAACTCTCTGGCCATATTGCCGGAGCAGACACAGCTTAAAGAGTCACTGTGTGATCCTGTCAGAGTGCTCAGACTACGTACATATATATATATATATATATATATATATATATATATATATATATATATATGGAGAGAAAGAGAGAGAGGGAGAGAATAGCACACCGTTTACCGTTTACACCGTTACACCGTTACCCCTCACACAGCTTATTTCTAGCTCCTAAGTAAGCATATAGACCCGGAGACGTATCTACATTCTTCAGGAGTATTCTGGTGTAAGTGTTGGAAATTTATGTTTAAAAGGGCGAAAAGAAATTTTGTGACAGTATCTGCTAAAATAAATCTTTAATAATCCATGCTTTGGCTTGCCTGTCAAAGAAAACGCTATGCACATTACCACCGAGCACCTGCAAGCACTACCAAAAACTCTAAAGGGTTAGGTTGATAATTTTTATTTGGATATTTTAAATCTTTTAAAGTTTAAATATACTTGTATCTTAGTATATTTTTAGAATAAATTCCATTAGCATGGAAAAATATAATCTGATTATTTTGGAAGAAACTTTTACATAAAAGACGGGGCTAAAACATATTTATGCTTCTGAAATTCAATTTTGTTCTGATATTTTACAATATCGTATTGAGGGAGAGCGAGAACATGAGAGTTCACCATTCCAAGAATTTAGACTGGCGTGATCTCTATTTAATGGATTCTCACACACCTCGAACTCCAGGAAACGCAGTTCCTAATATGTACACGGACCATTTATTACCTATTTCTTCGGTGTCACGCTGCTGTGAGCACCTAGTGCTTACTCAGCCACAGAGAAAGTAGTTAAAAGGGAAAGGCATTCTAGAAGAAAAAAAAGGGTTTTTCGATTCCGATTAGAAAAACCAATGTTACCGCCCCAACAAGCCCTTAATAACTTGAATATAGATCTTGTTTTAAAGAATTTGAATACCGAACTTCTGCAATCTAAGATCAATGAGTAAAGGTTTTTAAGAGTCAATGGAAAGGCCGTGGGCATTTTTCAGGCAGCGTCACTAATCAATATGGCCCCTGCTTCCATGCAAATACACCCATCCTATTCAAGGCAATCGGAATTGTGATTAATGAAGAACTATTGACGCCAAATTATTAATAGGTTCTTCACTAGACTCAAAGCTGTCTAATTTATGACGGTAAAAGCTCTTTGCGTCTTTTCCCATCCTTTGGGCTATTCATCTTATAGAGAAATACAACAGCGTAGAGCTTTCAAAACCTCACTTATGGTTTTCCAGATACTTAAAAATGTGAGTTTTTCTGCGTTTTACCTATCACCTTTTCCCTTGTTATATTTGCTTTTGGAAATGCGAGGACGGATTAGATCACTACAACGGGCAGCACTGGCAACAACAGACCGATTTCTCTGCTACCGGACCTCCAAATGGTACTACTTCTTCCAATGAACAATAAAACTGCGACTTAAAAACAATATGTAGCACTTTATGGCAAGTATTCTTTACCCTACAAGCATATCTGAGACTTCTTCTCTAGACTCTCTGAAGCAAAATGGCAAAAAAGTTGTCTTTACTTAGCCACGAATACAGAATATGCTGGAGTAGGAAGAATATTTTATGGCTCAATAGGAGAAGAAAAACAAAGCTTTGGATAGCTTTTTCTCAGTAATGTAGGTTGCTTTGGCTATTACGAGGAGGAAAATTATATGGAACTGGTCGAGGCTTTTGTCAAAAAGCAGGGCAAAAAAGCGTTTTTGCATATCTTTAAAATTTCCTATGGCTGAGACTTTTCCTGATAAATTCTAGATTGACAAAGGATTATAGTCAGAGGAGCACGGCAAATGTTTTTATGAAGACATACTGGACTTTAAACGAGAAGCCGTGGCTTAATGGTTAGTGCACTGCACAGTAACCAAGAGTTCCGGGTCGATTCCCCGAGCTGTCGAGGAGAATTTAGAACTTTGCGAAAAGAAAAAGCCATTGGTTGGCGTCAGGAAGGGCATCCGGCCAACAAATTCCTCACTGCCAAATCAAAGTCCCTGTGAAGGGCACCGTCTGAGCCCCAATTGCTGG
>RDPX01000018.1:3595259-3620935 GCA_003991215.1 Morbakka virulenta | reverse complement strand
GGGCAACCGACTAACAAATTCCCCACTGCCAAATCAAAGTCCCTGTGAAGGGCACCGTCTGAGCCCCAATTGCTGGGGAAAAATGACGTTAAAAACCAAAAAAAATACTGGACTTTAAACACCGCTATTAAAAAGCGTATATCAAAAACATGCTGGAAAGCTATATCGAAAGGCTTATTTGTGAAAGGGATGTAAATCCACTTAATTCGCAAATCTTGAAGAATAACTCGCTTTATATAATTTTGTTTAAAAACGCGTAAATTTTGATATATAGGTGTTTTCAAATATTGTACAAATAGTGCATAGTTACGCTCTTTTACGTAGAACCTAGGTTAATTTTTAACTCAGCGACAGCCTCCTGACCGATAACTCCTCTACCGAATAATACCCTCATTTTGTTTTCTTTTTTCATTCCTTTCACAGTTGCTTAGAATATCAGCATTGCAGCATTATTCCTAAGAGGCAGTTTTTCTCACTCATCAGGACATATTATCATAAAGCGGTGAGCTTATTTGAGGGTTTTTATTCAAAGAATGCTATCAATCAGTTCTGTAAGATTTCTTTAATAGATGCTGTAAATTATCTTAAGTTGATCTATATGTTTTGGCATTATGAATTTAACAATTTAATCTTAACTGCTGCTAATTGGTGGACAAAAATGTTGAAAAGAGAGCTCTTCTTTCTACCTACTACAGAAGACCAATGTTCCCACTATTCACTCACCTCCGTTCACCTCTTAATAAGGTCTATTCATGTCAAAAATATGTCCCTGCTACTAAACTAGTCTTCTTCCAGAGTACTCTTGAAGCGTTGTTTAAAGATGGTACAAATTACATCAAATTAAAACTCATCTACTCTATTGCAAAAAGCAGGATTTTTATCTGACATGCCATTTTTTTGTTCGATATTTTATTTTCTTACAAACTTCAAGTTTACTGTGTTAAAGTTTTGGGGTCAAAAGTTGTCATCGACATATATTAAGCCAATAATATTACTCATCTAAAGTTATTTGTTGCTCAGTCCATACTGCACACTAATGAATAAACATGTCAGTAAAAATCAATAATTCCCTTCACATTTAAAGCTAAAATTAACAACAAATAAATGCTACTCACATTTGTTTCTCAACATTTCCTAAGCCTTCCAAGAAGCATCACATTTCCAAGCAAATAAATTAAAACACAAATACTTTGGCTTTAGAGAAGAGTTGATCATTTAGCACTCATGTTGTCCATTTTCTTGAAATTTTCTGTACGCTTTGAATTAGAAGATTGTTGTTTTTAGTGGATTTTTGAAATTCAAAACAGCTTGTTTTAAAAGGTAATTACAAAATAATCTCAGGTTTTCATTTGTGACAGAAAGACTTGACTACTGTTTCAGACCAACACGTAGATAAAGGTGTAGTTTGTTGGTTCATAGCCAAAAGAAAGAGTAAGTCTAAAAGGAAACAGTGGCCTACTGTTTTTGACGACTTTCCGGGATTTTAGATCGAAGGCACAGGATTAACAGCCACAAAGTATTTCTTACCTGCTGGTAATGTTAAAGATATTTTTCTTTTAAATGAAAAAGTAAAATGATAGAAAAGTTGAACAAGTAGTTTGAAGATATAACGTTAAAATTTGCATTAAATTAACCAAATAATGCAAGTTTCAAATGTAGAATTTGTGGAAAGCCACATGAGTTAGGCAGCGGACTGGTAAAGGGTTTCAAATTCGAAACAGTGTAACATTACGTCTTCTTTTGGTGTCTGCGTCAACTGATCCAAAAAGCCGTCTCCTTTCCCTTTCCTTTACTTTGTACATACATTCTAGCAGAGATTCTGTTGATTTAGTGTTAAGCATTTGTAGACTGCATCCATTTTATAGTTTTTCTTACAAATTTCTGAGTTTCAAAAGTGAGCATGATTTATTGACAAATTTGGACATATGCCGGCCTTATGGCTACTGATGTTATCAACTGGCGTAAATTTCCATGCTTTTCATGTTTATAATTTTAAACTGTACATATTTTGTATCATAAAAGCTGCTCTTTGTTTTTACGAATAATGGGTTATATGTTTCTGATGTTGGGCTAGGTTTATCTATCTTGAAAGGGTTTCGCAGGAGTATTTTTTTATATACATCGACATTTATGACAACCCTTGCTATGAATTCCTTGGCTGGGCCATGTATACGTTCTGGCTAAAATTTTTCGGTTTACAACAGTTATTGCATAGTTTTGCTAAGTAAAATTTTCAAATTCATTTTGTAGTAATTTGGCGCTGGTTATTCTCATCAATAAAACGATCTTTGGTGGCGATGTTTAGTAGCTCATTACTCGTTTCTTGTTTGATTTGTTGTTTAGAGAAGGAAGCTGAAAAACATTATTGCGAGGAACGACATTTACTGTAAATAGTCAATGAAGGTTGGCAAATTCACACTGAATTTTACAGTCCAGACTTTCTTTCTCCTATGATTGGTAACATGTTGAGAAAAGAAAGGTGGAGGAGCTTACAATGACAGATTTTTACTGAAATTTCTAGATTGACTAAAAAAATTTAACAGGAATAATTCCACCTTAACTCATCTGAATACTGAAACAACGTAGGGAATAGGAACACATGGCTCCCCTGATTTATTGATTCCTTAAAAAACAAGGGATGGTCATCAACAGCTATCTGAGGACTTTGGAGGTGCATTCTTTAGTCATATTGTTCCCACAAAAAATGGTACTGACTGGAATAAAAAAGCTCACCTTCTTCCACAATTCATAGCATGTTCATATCACCTTTTATCAGCTCCCTTCATTTTCATTGGCTGGTTGTCATTCCTTCTAAGTGCATGCCCAAAATAGCTCAGTCGTGCCTGTCTTTGTAGTCGTGGACGAAACTCAGAGAGAATACTTTTTTTCAGTTACCTGATAAGAACAATTACAGAATGGATTAAAGTAACAAAATAAAACGACTTAATAGGTACATAAGATTACAGTCCCAGGATATTTCCCAATATTTCTTCTTCTCCTATATTCTGATAGCGCCCCAAGGAATGTTATCAGGAAATCGACAAGTTTGCCTTTCGCGTTGTTGTTACCACCGAGGAGTTAAAATTTCGGTACTATAATTAATATTGCTTTCGGAATTGATACTATCTTTGCTGTCCAAATCTTATGACACCTGTTGTGCAGGGTTAAGCGGTAATTGAGGTTGAAAAGTATGCAGTGGAGTGTAAAAGAATATCACCTCGTTTTTGAGATTAGAAGCCTTCTCCAGAGTAATCGTTCCTATCGGCTTCAGCTACAAAAGGTTCTTTAAGTTCAAGTAATGCGAAAATCCGTTTACGAATTAGGCGTTCTTCTATTTCGAGAAAAGCTGCTTCACAAGATGCGTTCCAAGCAAACTTGACGTTATCTGCAGTACATTTATTGAGTTCCTGACTAAGGGCTGCAACATCTTTTTAAAATGCTTTACAAATCCCAGCCATTCCAAGAAACCACCTCAATTCTTTTTGGCTTCGGATGTGGGAGTTAGTTAAACGCATTTGTTAAGCGATTGTGTGATTTGATAACATCAACAGAAAGCTCGAAGCCTAAAAAATTATCTTCTTTGTTGGCAAAAACGCATTTCGATGATTTTAGTGTCGACTTGGCATTACTTGAACATCCAAGAACATCTTCAAATCACAGATATGTTCTTCGAACATGTTAGCGAGTACCACTATATCATCCATGTAGGACAGCACTTTGTCTGTCTAGAGACCTCCTGCCTTCACATCTTTATAAAACAATTGTCACATTTTTCTTTCCTTCTTTCTTCCAACACTGGTTTTCTACTTATCCATTTACCATTCTCATTTTTCTTCTGTTCAGAATACTTTATTACTTTTTCTTTAAAGCCCAAATTTCCTCGATAAACATTCATTCCCTTTCTCTCCAGGTTGTCTTTTCATGTTAAATATCTCTGCTGCAGTAGCTGTAACGGTGAGCAGATCATCTGTAACTACTGTAGCAACCCCAAGCTTTTACTTGCTTGTATTTATTGATATTTCAAGGTAGAGTGTGCTGTATGACGCAAGTAGATAAAGTTGTTTCATTTTTCATGTTGTTTTGGTTGTACTGAGTGGTCACCATCAGTTTGAAATTTAATAAATTTTGAAAGATTATTGAAGTGAAATCGGAATAATCACAACATGTTAAAAAAACAACCACAAAAATAATTACTTTTGACTATTAATCATGTGCACGTTTTCAGGATTAATTTATTCCTCCTCGAAGTAAATGGGCGGAATTTTCAGCGCCAGTCAAGATTTTTGAAAAGGTGAATTTAGCTGTTCATAATCATTACAATAAAGGTCTTCTATCAATATTCATGAAATGCAATGTGTCCTCTAATAAAGTGTTATTTCGATTGCTTGTAATTACAATGGCAATCAGTTGTTCTCCAAGACAATGCTACGTATCCATACCACTTCTAGCTGGGGTTACTCGCTTCGTTGAAGCCAACCTTCACATGATAAAGCAAGCGTGTTAAAATAAATCTACAGGTATACCTGTTGCAAAGAGTTACAGGCATAGTCTTTTTACAATAAATGTTTACCGACAGACATTTTGCAAGGTTTGTTCATAGTAATAAAATAAAGGGAGAGGGCAATAATTACTTGCTCTGTGCAAATAGCTTCGTAGTTTATTTTATGGATTGGTGAAGGATACCGAAAAGTAGTCTTTACAGACAAAAGAATGATTAGTATTAAAGATATTTTGTTGAAGCATTGAATTGATCATCACATTTATAACGATCTCTTGTTTGGCAAAGAAAAATCTAAAACAGATATTTTAAATATTTGCTTCCCTTTTGTTTTTTTCAATTCCAAAAATCTTCAGCATTTATTGAATATCTTAAAATTTCGAAACGATCCTTTTAAGAGATTTCAGAAATGAATTAGAGGAAACAAGAAAAAATAATCTTATGGGGCAGAGAAAAATTTCGTGCTTGTGCAAATACGTGACATTTCTGACGAAAATACACTCTATAACCTTAAAAGGTGTTATCATAAAACAAGCATTATTTTTTATAATTGTAAACATAGTGTAAATACCAGTTTTCTTTGATATGATACACAAATGTTAATTAAACATATCAGAATTTAGGTAGCAGGTATCATGTGTTCCAGAATACACACAAATATTTTTTATCAGATCTTCATGTTTTTTTAGTCTTAATGTACTATAAAATTTTAGATTTGATCCTAAGTACATTCTTGAATTGTGCTTTAGAAAGACTTTCCATGTTAGTGAAAATGAGCAAAGAAGATAAAGAGTAGGGGATATGCCGTATAAAAATGTCTATTAAACACATCTGTAATTCGAAGAAACTAATTCAAAGAAGGCTCAACTAGCAGCTGCCAGCATTGGTGTTCTGATCCACATGAAAAACTAAAACAATTATCCGGTAATGATTTAAAACTTCAAGTAGCGACGTTTATTCTTAACTTTTTCCTAAACTTTGCCAAGTTTGGGCTTCGATATTCTCATGAACCAGATTTGACAAGTGAGTTTATTGCCAATTTAGCAATCCATGAGCCTCCCCCAACCTTCTCGGAATTTTACAGACCATTGCATTTTTATTAAAAAATCAACTGTGCGAAGTAAATTTTCATTCAAAATTCTACAAGTTATAAGTAACTAGCAAGTTGTTTGAATTTAACATATTTAAAGTCATTGATATCTGTGTAAAAGTAGATTTGGTCAATTATTCTGTTTTCTTGTTGCTCTTATATCCCCCTTCTTGAAAAAACGTTAACTACTTTGTGTCATCCATGGCCACAGGACGGCAAAATTTCGAATAACACAAACGGGTGACATTTTCAAAGAAGGGTCGAGGATATTGCTGAAGACCGTTTCCCCCCAAAATGTGGGTTGTATTGTTAAAGTTTTAATCGTGTTTACGCTTAAGACCTTTGTCCTACTCCCAATATTTTTAAAATTTTCATCTCATAAAAATTAAAAGGTTGGTGTTTGACGACGTTGCTCAAAATCTGGCTTTGAAACCAAACAAGTTCTGACACACATCTAAAATAGCACTATGTTCAGTGTATGGCATTGTGGAAAAGTAAAGTTTAACAGATACAATATTTTGAATCAATTTCTTTAACACACAAAGGTTTCAAAAGAGTTGAGATTACCACCACAAGGCTTTTCCAGCAGAGTTACTGCATAATTTGCTAGAACAGATTGTTTTGATTGAGAGATGAAAATAACCTGTTCTTCCTGATTATTCTTGGCAGTTACGCAGTGCCTTGCTTTAAATAGTCTGGAAACTGTTTAACTTCTCTATTGTTCCAACTTAAGACAGCTATGAATCTCCTTTCTCAAAGCCTTCTGGGTTACCCCACTTACCCCAATTTTCACTTTCAAAAAATCTTTTACTCACCAGAAAATGATTTTTTCCACCACAAGATTTAAAGCATACGTACTAGCCTCACTTTTGTGTTTGCTTTTGTGTCACGTTCCAAACTATAGATCTTGTCTGGTTTCTTTTCAGGTTTGATATTGATCAGCTTCAATCAAACAATGAGTGAGTCTATTTTATTAGAACGATGCTTCTATTCCTTTTTTAAGGTGTCTACATCTTTGTGTTTCGAACAATGCTCTATGTTGTAACCACCACATCCTTTTCATATTCAAATTGCTGCAATGAAATTGCTTGACCTTTCAAACATAGTCAACAAAAAGGCTGTTAATTGCGTTTTGGCAACAACAAGAAGTGTTACGCAATCCAAGAAATTATGAAACTTTGCGCTCAGACTAGTCGCCGAATACACCGAATTAGCCAAGGAATACACAGCCATGGAACACACATATTCCATACACCATGAAACACACATATTCCATAAGCCATGGAACACACATATTACATAAGGCATGGAACACGCATATTCCATAAGCCATGGAATACACATTCCACAAGCGATGCAATACACATTTTCCATAAGCCTTGAGATGTGTCTAAATGTCAACCACACCTATGAATTTGTTAACCAATCCACTGAAACTCACGCTCTAACCACAGAAAATTAATAGACGTCAAGCTCATAAAAAAATACACCCCTTCCTTCCAAAAACCATTGGAAACACCGCAACCTCTTTCATAGTAACTTTTGTTAATTGCCGTGACGGCAGCAAAAAAGAAATAGGTGTTTGTTTTACAAAAGTATTGCAGAAATTATAGTACCTGTTGTTTTTTTTAGGTTTCAACGTCATTTTCCCCAGTAACTGGGGCTCAGACGGTGCCCTTCATAGGGACTTGTATGTGGCATGTGATGAATTTCTTGGCCGGATGCCCCTCCTGATGCCAATCAATGCCTCTTTGTCTTTGTCTCTTTCCAAACTTTACAACACAGAAGTCCCACACTTGACAAGACAAAAGTTCCAAACTTTACAAGACAAAAGTTCAGAACTTTACAAGATAAAAAGCAATTGGGTCCTTGGAGCCTGGAGCCTGGAGCCTGAGCCTGGAGCCTGGAACAAAACCTTGAGGGAGTTTTAACAGACGAAACCTTACCCGTTTGATTAATTAAAGAAATTTTAAATGTACAGTCAATTGTTGGAAACGCGTGCGACCACACTGAAAATGGTCAGAATTGCAACCCTTGTTGGCCACTGCGTCAAAGATTTTCCATCACAATCTAGAACTATCATACTGTGAGATATCCTTTTTTACTTTTAAAGTCATTAGACGATGTCTGTGAAATATGAGATTTTGTTGCCGTTTCTTGGTTATTTTACGTCTCTTGCGTGAAGGGGGAAACATTCTTGAACGGGACCTCAGTGGGTTGAAATGTTGACTCTACACTCGGAAGTGACAGAAAGCTGTCTCATGACAGTTCTCTCTTACTGTAATTCTAGTTAGGATAGACATCATGAAAATACACTGAAACACGAAAACACTTTAAGGCGAATGCTAATGTGGTCATCAATGAGTTCAGGTAAAAACTTTTGCACTTTTCTTCTGTGAGAAGGTTCGTGTTAGGCAGGCAAGTTTTTTTTGCCAAGTAATCAAATCCACAGAAAGGACAACATTTGCTCCTCAGGAATACAAATCATATTAGGCATCTAGCGACATGATCTTAGCATCCTGCTCGTGTACCACTCCAAACTCACTGATAGAAATTAAGTCGATCCATAAATAACAAAAAAACAGTCAGATTAATACGCCACATTATATTTAAGGACCCTGTTTGTTCCTCCAATGGATACTATTTAATCACTTAAGAACATGAGAACAGGAAGGATTAAAGGATAATCAAGGTGCAAAAACTAAACAAAAGTATAACAGAAATTACAAAATAATTCTCCAGGAAAACTTGGTATGCCCTCTGCACGCGAAGATACAAATGAAAGAAAATAATCATGAAATGCGCTAATGAATGAAAGAAAGACAAAACCACAGTAAAGAGGATAACTGAAGGTAAAGCGATGACCATATTATACCTTTATTACAAGGGGCAGAATAGACACTGCAACAATTCGCAGTTTGCAAAAGCCACGTTTGGAGTGGGGAACGGAAATATGATTAACTTAAGAATACACCATATTCACCATGAAATACTGTAACAAATAATTTTGTGTCCCATGAGCAAGCGTGACACAATAGGATTGTATTTTCTGTCACTGGGTAATAAAATGAATGGACAAAAGTGTTTTTTTATCGGTCTATAAATACTTGAAATTGCACATGGATGTTCACAACATCATTTCAAACATGGTGTCTCTTGCCTATCGCCATAGATCGTATCGGGTTACCTGAAGAGATTGTGAATCACAACTTTTAATTTGTTAGAAAACTACCCATATTTGAATTCTATTGAATATATATAGAAGTTTATAAAAGGCAAGACAACTTTTTGACCGTCATCAAGCATTGATTTGGACAGTAAAGGAAGAAAAATGCTGTCGTCAAACACTGNCCTGAAGAGATTGTGAATCACAACTTTTAATTTGTTAGAAAACTACCCATATTTGAATTCTATTGAATATATATAGAAGTTTATAAAAGGCAAGACAACTTTTTGACCGTCATCAAGCATTGATTTGGACAGTAAAGGAAGAAAAATGCTGTCGTCAAACACTGAAAATCGTTGATTAATGACACATCTCGTCATGGCCAAGCTGTGATCCAGAGTACAATTGTCTGAACAATTTTTGCATTCGGATCTGTAAATGCTCGTGATAAAGTGGATTAAAAATCTGAGCAACTTTACAGAAAACAAGACCGTCTGATATACCAAAATGGAAATATTTTGGGGTGGTGCTGATATTTTAGATATGACAATTTGTTGAATTCAGTTTCAACAGATAAATGAATTCGAACAACCATTTGCAAAAGACGGGAAAGGAAACCTGAAAATGGGGGGGGGGGGTGCACAAATTAATTTATGCATAAGTTAATCTAGTTATTTGCCCCAAATAAAGTACTTTGGGTTATTCGTTATTTTTCCTTTCATTCAGTTGACGCATTAACTTAAAATATTTCTTAAACTGAAAAATGAAATATGACTTGTCATAGAAAATTTATGGAACTAATAGACTGGGGTTAACGATAGTTCTTAATATTAACCAGTTGATAGTAGCTGAGATACCCTGACGAATTTCTAAGCTTCTTTTTCTGGATATGTTAATTTTGCGACAGTCCTATAGATCTTAAAAGTAAGGAAAACATTTTTTGTTATTCTGGTGGCATTTTAGTGGAGTGGATGCACTTTTATTTCTTTGTCTGCTATTATCCACCACGATAATTTCTTTTAGTCCAGATTTATTCGATGCGGAAAAAGTAATAGCACACTTTTTCTTAGGTAGGTAAACCTTATTAAATATATTTTTTGAGGAAATGACAATTTCATGGTCTCTCCCGATTTTACGTACTAATATTGATTTTTGCAACTGTCAAATATTCCAAACCATTGAAAACAACAATAAAAAACAGTAACAAAAACAACGCGTCCATGTAGCATCAGGTATTTCAGTTGGTAATAACTAAATTTTCAAGAAAACTTTGCAAAATCGTAACGCGAACTTTTGGGTTGAATAACATTTTTGTTTTAACTAACTCTACTTGATTTCACTTGTAATTTCCTAAAATATCACTATCATCGTCGTCGTCGTCATCAAAGTTTTTGCCCTGGTTGTTTTTGGCACACAGACCCTAACCTAAAACACGCACCGACTGGTTTACAGGCTTTTTCCTTTGTTACTTGGTGACAATCGTAAAGCAGCACTATAAAAGTGCACAAATCAGTGAAAATCCTAGAAAAGTTTGCGTATATTAAACACATTGAGTCAGATACCACGAGTAGGTTCAACTATGACACAACTTATGAGCTTGGTTGGTCATACGAGTGCCCTTCAGCAGAGCAGGAAATTGAGAGGAACAGGAGGAATAAAATATAATGACTATGACTGGTTTTGAAGGAGGTCAGCTATTCATGCTTCAATGAAGGATAGAAAATACACAGTTTTTTGGTCTTGGTATGTAAACAGACGCACAGACACACACACACACACACACACACACACACAAACACACACACACACTAATATTCATAGATACTTTTGTTTTGCGAGAATAAGGATTACAATATTTACTGCAGTATTTCGTGATTCCCCTTGTTTCCGGTAACAATAATACGAAATGGGTAGCTTGCCCTTCTGACCACGTCCTATTCCCACTCTGAGGGTTCTGTGAAATGTTTGAACGTATGGGCAGAATATAAGGTCAAAGATATTTTGGCATCAATTCTATATTCAATCCTTTCCCTTCAGTCTTTTCCAAGATCACTTCTTTGAGTCTTTCCAAAGAATCACATACGTCAGTATCTACATACACTGAAATAACTAATAATAAAGCAAACAGAGGAAATCCACATTTTTTTACAGGTAATGTGAGCCTTACATTCCAAATACTTAATATAAAGTACAGGAAACACGTCTGGTTATTCTATACTTTTATTAGATACTTTTATTACTTATTACTTATTACCACTCAAAGACACGAGGCTGCAGTTCAATACTTTACTTTGACCTCCAAAGAAAGCTCTGGAAAGCTGCTGTGTCAAGAGAATTTTCGTAATAATTAAAGTCCAAAATCTAAATACCTCTAAAGGAATATGAGAGTTCCGTTCGTGAATTTTACACTGTAATGGAACAGTAACTTAAAGCGACAAATTGTGGCTGCCAGTTTTTTACAACACTTAGAAAACAAATCTACGTTTTCCATACATGGAATCAATATTGTATGGTGGTGCATTAAATGTGCAGGAGAGCAAATACTTAGCATCAAAAATGGAATATATTCTAGAGAGTCGAGAGGGAGAAATCAAATTGGTAAAATATGAAGCACTGCAATAATATTTATGAAAAATTTTCTTGATGGTTATGCTCAGAATGGCATTCCTATAATAAATTATTGGAAAGAAGAAATTACAGTCTCATATAAATTTAACCCTTTTTTTCCAAATGAACGGTATCCTGAAACTATCAAATAATGGTGTTTTCATCAGGCAAGGTGTTGTGACTGCCTGACGAAAATTACCAAAAAGTTTATATATTTCCTTGTTAAAAAATGAGTTTTAAAAATCTATCTTTTTTTCGAGGTCCTTTGTTCATCTGGGGTCATGTCATGATATTTTGTCACCAATTTCCGCCTGCACGTCTTTAGGATTGACACTTTTGCAATGTAAAGAGGTCTCTTTATCACAAAAATAACGATAGAATTTCAAATAGCAGGATTGTATATCCTGGAGGAGATGTAAACTACATCTCAAGATATGCACTGTATAATTTACTTTATTTTATGTCTATATTTTACCGTATAGCGTCTGTATTTTATGCCCTGAAGGTAATTATATCCAGATAAAATCAAGTTTCAGTATTAAAAATAAAGGGGCGAAATTTTGACGCATTAGGCTTATACCTATTATTTTCTAATGGTTTTAAAAGTGTGTCAATTTTAGACTCTGTGGTTAACAAAATAAATAACAGGCAACATAGCTACGACAATACAGGTAAAACTGGGATTGATTAAATAGATTTAGTTAGGGAAATATACCTTGACACAAGGTATTACATTTTACTGGACAATGAACATAGTATAGCTAAAAATATATAGTGTTTCAAATAACATAAGAATATTGAATTTCCAATTGATTTGGTTAGAATAAGCGTAATATGTCAAAAAATAAAGATATCAAGGATATTGAAACAAATGTAAAGCGTGTGCGCTGTAATCAATGAACAATTGAGAAATGTTCATAAAGTAGCCTGCAAAAAAAAAAGAAAAGGGGGGCCCAAAAAAACAGAAGGGAAGCAGTGTTGAAAAAATTCTCACTTACTCCTGCATTCTCCTCTGGAGTCAAGAAGTCAGACATATTCTCCCTTCTCTTTCTTGATCTCGTCACTCTGTTCGGTCTGAGCCTGCTGTCTGGTGAAGTCTTGTGCCTACATCTGTCTTGAATACTTCAACCCATTCCTTTCTTGGTATACCATGTCCTTTGGTACCCTCTAACAGGGTATAACATTCTGTGACCTTTCTGTGGCAGTGTGTTTTACCCTATAGCACTGTGCCTTAACTACCTCATCCTCCCGTTAGTTTCCATCTGCTTAATGTCTTTAAAATTTTGCCTTTTCTATTCTTTCTAAGTTTGGAGCAATTACTTCAACAACCTGGTTTTAGTTCTTTCAAATGTGTTCTTTCAAATGCGGTAAAAAGAGAAAACTCAAAACTTGCGAATAGAACTAAAAGTTTGGTGTCTTAAACTCATCAACTATACTGAACCAGTATAGCTGATGAGTGTAAGACACGAAACTTTAAGTTTTATAAGCAAGCTTTGAGTTTTCTCTTTTTGCCTTGTATATTCGCTCTAAATTTCCATCGAGCACTGTAAATGGTAGCAGAAGAACACTATTTTTTCCCTTTGTTTGTTTATAAATATATATATATATATATCAAAAAATTGTATAGCACCAATGTTTGCCATGTTGGCGATCATTTACATCCCAAATGAATTCCGAAAAAGCTATTTTTGTGCAATAAATTTCAACAGCCACAACCCTATACAAAAAGACTCAACAATAAAGTGCTCCATCAGAAAATGATATTGTTAAAAATGTAAACCGTGTTGTAATTTTGAAATTAATTGGGTACTATTACATATCAATATACTTAACAACTTATTATTTTCAGACGTTTATGAATCTGTGATGCAAAAGAAATAAAAAAAACCCTTGACAAGATTTGCTTGTCAATACAAAGAGATATATTATTGTAGATTCAGTAAAGCTGTGAGGTATGGGGATACTCCAGTAAATTGGAAGCCAAGATTGAACATCAAAAATGCTATATCTCAGAAGAAGCACTGTCCATGTTGCCAAATATACATTTAAAAATAGACTGATAAACAAACGTGTAAGTAGAAAATAGTATTAGATACTTTCGGAAATAAGACTGAAACTTTTTAGACCGTAAAATATGACCATGATAGGATACATAGAAGTATATATTTTGCAAGAAAGAGGCTAAGCGAAAAAAAAGATGGGTAAGCGTAGGAGACTGCAAGAAGGAAATACAAGATGAAAAAAGTAAAACAAAGTATTTATGAATTTGTAAAACCAAATATTGATCAACGACAGATAGAGTTAATCTGATTATGTTAAAGGAATTGCTGATGAAATAGCTACAAAAAGGTATAAAGTATTGAATAAAATAAAATTAGTTTGAAGAATTACTGACAAAATTAAACAACTCTGACAAAAAGGGAGACCAGCCAAGTGAAGAAGTAGAAGGATCAATTTCAAATGCTGAAGAAAAGAAGTAGAGAGCACACTCTAGAAGGAAAACCAAATACCTGCATGGCCATGTAACTATATTTGCAAAATCAGAGAAATGTAAAATTTAGCGACTTATTATTGTACTTAAAATTGATATCTATTGTAATTAATTCTCTTTGCGTTGTGTAACTCATAAGAGCTCTAACAGAGTCTGGCAGTGCTGTATGTCGTTTACCCATGGCCGTATCTGGTCCCAAGTCCATTTCTTTCTTTTTATTTCTGCCTGCAACGAATCTACTGAAGGTGTCCTGTCGTCATCCTCTTTTCGGCATTGCCACAGGCTTTCAACGCATGGTATCCTTGAGTTTGCCATTTATTCCCTGAGAAAAACATGCCCTATCCAACGCCATTGTCGGAATCTGATCTCAAGTGAAAGAGAGTTTATGCCAGTTCTTTGATAGATGTCCTTGTTTGATACTGTGTTGGAGAAAAGGTTCAAAGGATTCTACAAAGATATCCAATATGTAAGACATTTAGTTTGATGGAGATAAACTGGATCACCTTCAAGGATTCTGAGCAGTAGAAGACAACTCCAAGTGCATTGATCTTGAAGATCCCAAGTTTGCTTTTAAGCCTGAGCTTTGCTGCCTCTGTATAGCTTTCTTTCCTTTTCAAAACTATGTCTTTATTCTTGCAACGAGTAGGGGATAGTCACCATTAAAGTCAGCCCTTTTGATAGCTCTAACATCTTGTAGGCTACCCGTCCATCTCTGGTTGATGAAAAGATAGTTAATCTGGTTATTGGTATGAACATTAGGTGAATTTCAGCTCCATTTATGCACGTCTTTGTATCATAAAACAATACCACCAATTATCACGTTGTTTTCCTCACACTGGTTAACCAAACGCTCTCCGTCGTGTTTCTTTAGGGCATATACATGAACTCCTATCGCAGGTTTCTGACCTGTGCATTCACTGCCTACATTTGAATTCATGCCCCCCATAACAAATAAGAAATCGTGCAATTGAGTGTTCTTGGTCGCCTTATGAAACTGATCACAGAAAGCCTTTTTATCGGCAACCTCTGCTACCTCAGTCGCTGCGTAACAGACGATGACTTTGCATATGAGGAGTTGAATCTC
The DNA here is from genome assembly GCA_003991215.1 of Morbakka virulenta. Lineage (NCBI taxonomy): Eukaryota > Metazoa > Cnidaria > Cubozoa > Carybdeida > Carukiidae > Morbakka > Morbakka virulenta. The sequence continues at coordinate 3,605,999 of RDPX01000018.1, read as the reverse complement.
GCCGACATAAGTATTCTATTGATGAGTCTCTATTCCAGGATTCTTTCTTGTACCTTCCTGTTCATATCCAAAGCTACCCCCTGTTGTGTTGTTCATCATATCTTCCTGAAAAGGCCATGTGGTGAACAATAGGTAGTTGTCTGAGTCTAGTCCCTGTAAATTGAATAAGACAATTTTTAAACAGTTGGGAAAGTTTGACAGTGGAAATTTTTCTGTAGATGATAATGGAAAATGTGAAAACTACCAGCAGATTTAACTGATAAAGTACCAAAGAAAAGTAAATCAAAAAGTACCAGACATAAAATGGAAAGAATAGGTTAAAATAAATACAATTTTTAAAGACTTGGTTCAGATTGATTCCAAATAAAAGTAGATTTTGTCAGTTATTGCGCTTTAAAAGAAGAGAACGACACACTTCCTTAGCAAATGTAAAACTAAGATTAGAGAAGATAAGTAAATAAAATGTAGTTATGGTAGTATGTCGTGTGGGATCGATATCGTTAAATTAGGCATAAACATTTCAATATGAAGATGGTACATTAGCAAAATGTACCAACAAAAAATTAAAATTATTTTAGATCACGAAACTATTAAAGGGCTTATTTTCTACATTAGTCACACTGCTGGATGTAGCCTCAAAAAACTATTTCTTTGGAATAATAATGCAGTGATAATACATAAGAATAAAACTCTACAAAGTAAGGTAATGCCATAGTGTGTTGAAATATAGACTTTACAATGGACGAGGAGGGTAGAAAGAAATTTAGTTTGAAGTAAGCCAGACTTTACTAAAATAGAAAAGTGCAATACAGTCTACACAAAAAGATAATATAGCTAAAATCAGGTTGGCACGAGGTATTTAAACAATTAAAAACTATGAAACTACACTACGATTAGTTACAAAAGTGTGACTTTGGCTGTAGGGTAAGCACAAAGAAGGCAATTAGGGACTAACCCAACTGGATCTTCATTCAGGATCTCATTTTAGCCAGGTTTAATAGCTTCATTTGTGTTGTTAAATAATAGTAAGTTGAAGATAAAATACTCTAATTACCTCCTACTTTTGCTTGAATTATCATTAAAAATTGAGAGAAAGAGAGAGAGAGAGAAAGAGAGAGGGAGAGAGAGAGAGAGAGTGTGTGTGAGAGAGAGAGAGAGGAGAAAAAGACATTAACATATTAACAGCCAAAAAGCTGTGAAGAAATCGGTTTAATTTAGTGAGATTGGAAAATATTTTTTTTTCGTATTGTGTACAATTGCCCAAAAATGAGTGTAACGAATTAATTGGTTATATTGATCAATTTTTTAATTAATTAATGGAGCGATTAAGAAAGTGATCTTTTAATTGTCCCCTGGAAGATAGGTATCACATGGTCATGCGTGGTGTTAGTTTTTCCAATAAATCACGAAAGAGGTGAAAAGACAGACACGTTTGAGAAATTCGTTTTGGTTTTAGTATTGATTTCAAAACTGTCGGTTTCAGTCAGAATATTTTGGAACAGTTATCAAATAAACGACTAACTGGGTGCCCAAGAAGGCAACCTCCAGGTGGTGACGCCTGGATGCTGATAAGCCAGGTTTTCCTGACTGGTTGGTAACAAACAGCCTTCGTTTTTCAAGCTGTTCTTCCGTACCATGGAAGAAAGCGATCTCGTCGTTCATGTGATTTTGAATTTGGTTAGCCGTCGATTTTGAGAATCTTTTAGAAGTTGTCCCGCTCCCGGTGGAAAATGAAGGTTTATTGTTTCTGGTTTCTTTCCAAACCGATCTGCCTTGCTTGTGGGTTGCTGAAGCTTTTCAGTGTCGTCCTTGCTGGTGTGTGTAGGTGGCAACCAGGAGTAATCCTGGGAAATCTCTTGTGGTAGGATACCAACTGTTGGCTCTTTCTCACCAATGAAAATCCAACCAGGAAATGTGCGTCTTCGACGCCCCTGTAGTTAGAAGAGATATTCCCGGTACAACCTATTCACTTGGTCACAGATACATACTGGGGGGTGGGGGGCGTTGCTATGGGCTATAGGTATTCACTTGTTCAGCGGTGAGGGGAGGTTGGTTTCCCGTTTCATGAGGCCGGATCGAGCTCACCGGGGTGGTCTTTCAATCTGCCTCCAGCAGCTTACACAACAACAACAAACGACCAGCTGTGAATATACAAAATTCTGCACATTTTAAGAAAACGTTTGACTTAATCTTTTCTTTTCCCTTCATACAAACGTAACCTGAACAAAAAGACACAAAAGCCTGGTCTAAAGACTACTCTACTACTACTACTACTACTACTACTACTACTACTACTATACTACTACTACTACTACTACTGATAACTTCATTTTTACCATTTCTCCATCCAATTTTTTTGGTACTGTGGTACTTATTATATTAGCTATCATCAACCCCATGTTTGGGCTGACCACAATCGGTGATAAGGTATTAATTAAGAAGGATGAATTCTGTTTTCAAGTTGTTTTATTTTTGTAGTCATCCAAATAAGAATTTTTTCCTTTCTCGGCAAATGATATGTTTGCAGAAAGCAGATTTCTGTTTTAGATTAACCGTTTTTTTTCTGAACCGATTACTGAACGTTGCTTTAAAAAAGAAAAGCGTACCGCTATGTCTGCTGGTGAATCTGGATCAAGTCTGTGCTCACAAGTGTTTGATGTGATACAAATGACCTACACTTTTCTACTGCAATAGGTGATGTTCCAAAGGATTAAAGTTAAACCGAATTTTAAGTCTCAGAGCTAAATATTTCATATCGTGCTTTCTCAGAACATTTAAAAGATATCTCACAGAGGTACACGTGGTGCTTAGTTGAAGTGTTTCATTTGGTAGAAAGGGCTTCTCACGAGTTATCTTTACAATATAATTAAAATAAGGACTAATGCTCGACTTGGAGATAATATTTCCCTACTGTTTACAATTGATTGTTTTTGATAAGCAAATAAACAAATGTTTACCTTTTTCTATGCCGTTGGAAAGCGAATTACCTTTACCAGGTGTTTAGTAAATGGAATATAAATGGAATGTTCTTTTAAGATCCAATGGAATTATTGTTCCTTTTGATTTTCTTTTCATAGCACCCAAATAATGTTTTATTAATGATTGTCAAATTATTTTAGCCAATGTTTAATCCAGGTTGATAACAGGCCAAACATAAAGGTTTTCGGTCTTTGTACATTTAGAAACAGAAGTAAGAATAGGCGAACATTCTTCAGTAAAGTCCCTATCAAACTCATATTAATATTAATGTGAAATGTAACACAATATAATATAATATAATATAATATAATATAATATAATATAATATAATATAATATAATATAATATAATATAATATAATATAATATAATATAATATAATATAATATAATATAATATAATATAATATAATATAATATAATATAATATAATATAATATAATATAATATAATATAATATAATATAATATAATATAATATAATATAATATAAAATAATATAATATAATATAGTATAATATAATATAATATAATATAATATAATATAATAAAATATAATATAATATAATATAATATAATATAATATAATATAATATAATATAATATAATATAATATAATATAATATAATATAATATAATATAATATAATATAATATAATATAATATAATATAATATAATATAATATAATATAATATAATATAATATAATATAATATAATATAATATAATATAATAAAATATAATATAATATAATATAATATAATATAATATAATAGAATATAATTATTATATTATACATAGACATACATATATTATTATTATATTTTATTACATTATATTATATTATATTTTTCATTTATAAAGAAGGTATTTTTTAAAAATTACAACATTTACTTACTTTTTCCTTATGATTACTATACTAAAATAGCAATAGTTTTTAAAAGTATAGGAAAATGCTGCTTCAGTTACCTTCAAAACGTACTGAATGGATGGGATTATTTGGTCAACACCGATCGACATTAACTCTATTTTGTCAAAGGCTTTTCTGGTTTGCCTTGCTCTTTTTTGTTCATTAAAAAATATTTTGAAGCTGAATAATTTTGGTAAATGTTTTGTAGTAATTCCCTATTCTGCTTGAATTGTTAAAAGTTGAGTATGTGATATGGTGTGTGTATGTGTAAATGAAGCCAAAGGAAAGGCTACGTTACGCCTGGCGAGTGAGGGTTTTTCTTGTTTTTTCAGACATCCGTTTTTGTGAGATAAGTTGCCCTTAAATATCTAATATTTAGTTCCCAAATTTTATTTCCAGACAAGGGAAGCACAAAGTCTTTTATAATGCGTAGCATGCAATTTGTTTTCAAAGTTTCGCCATTACCTTAGGCTTGCTAACCGTTGTGGCAGCAAAAATCTGGGCTGGTTTGATAAATGTAGTGATGCAAAAGCTATTGTTGTTGATGGTCTTTTTACCTTGTGCGCTAGTGTGGCATACTCACATTTCACTATCATTAGGAAAAGACATTTAATATACTACTTCTTTACTCAGTAATTTGAGATAAAAAACACTTTAGACTTTGCTAATAGAGTCAGCATTAAACTAAGATATTTACTTGGATCAATTCTTTATTACATGAAATTCTGGAGGAGGTGTTATAAAGTGTTTTCGTCTTTGCTCATAAGATATTAGCTGAGAAATACGTAAACGATCTGTTGTTGAAAGGTTGTAGCAATGGATACTAGTTTGATATGGGTCTGGAGTAGTTGTTCCAGCCCACCCGTCTTCTGAATCCAAAGATGTGCCGTTCTCAATTTCCTGATGTTTTTTTAATAAGTAACTATCAGGTTAAATGTTAAGTACTCCGTTTAATTGAAAAGCTGAAAAAACATAACGTACTTTGGCGAAATCACATTTTCATTACCTTCAAAAGATCTCTCCTCTGTTACTTTAATTTCTTTACCGGTATATGTTTGGGTTTTTTATCCTGGGCTTAGATTGTTACTAAAATGCCTTGTTCATCTTTGACATGGTCCTTCTGTATTAGTTGCTTTTAGTTGAAAGGACTTCATTGCTTTTATTAAATATGAAATGTTGTCATTTGACCAGCAGTACTCTTCAATTAATTTCTCTTTCCAACGTAAGACGCCAACAAAATATTTCGTTTCTTAATTAAATTTGACGCTCATAGACTACTTTAGGTACTTTATGACATGATTTCTAAAATTTTATACTAGCAGCATTGAAAGTAAATAGCGACAGAAATGTAAAGGATTGTGATTATCAACTTTCTGTTTGTGTAAGCCAACGGGATTAAAGCAGAGAGAGGGAGAGAGAGAGAGAGAGAGAGAGAGAGAGAGAGAGAGAGAGAGAGAGAGAGAGCGAGAGAGAGAGAGAGAGAGAGAGTGAGAGAGAGAGAGAGAGAGAGAGAGAGAGAGAGANAAGAGAGGAGAGAGAGAGAGAGAGAGAGAGAGAGAGAGAGAGAGAGAGAGAGAGAGAGAGAGAGAGAGTGAGAGCGAGGCAGTTACTTCCTTGAACAGAGACTAAGTTTTCTGCACCTGAAAACACTCAGCAATTTATGACTTGGATCAGCTAAAAAACAAAATGAACAGAGAAATGGTGATATTTGGTGACTATTTCATTCCTTTTAAAACTTAATTCTTTTAAAATTATCCTTTTGTTAGTTTTTTTTATCCAGGTATTCTTTTGATCAACTACGTCCGGCACTTTCCTGACAAACTAACCATATATCACTTTTTCAGTCCATTTAGCTTTCAAATGTTCTGTCTGTTCTCTTTTAAACTCACTCTTTGATTTAGTGCTTTCCATCCTGATTGTCCCAGCTCTTTTCACACCCTCTACCAGTTTTTCAGCAGTGTTCTTTGCATTTAGTCCAAGGCAATTTTCTCCTCTTTAACAGACATTTCCACACCCATCAATCCCGGACCTCCTTCTTTTCTCTTCAGACACAACGTGTCTATATCACTTTCAGCGTGAAAGGCGCCATACAAAGTCATGGTTTTCCTTGTTTTTCTAGGTTCTTTAATTCACTACTTTTCCTATCAATAATACCTGCTCCATATCTCACTATAGTAATTGCCTAGATATAGATTACATTAATTTTATTCTTGACATTCAGTTTTGATTTAAGGATGAAACCAAGTCTTTTCTTGTATTTCTTGGTAATTTTCTTTTTCATTTTACTTTCCTTGATCTTATCCAGTTCTAGTATTTCAAGATATGTATAACCTTTATCATCTACTTTTGTCATCATCTCTTTATTTGAAAGCTGAATTCTAACATTTTTCATAAGTTTTTCTCGTTTGAGAACCACAAATTCACATTTCTTTAAACCAAACTCCATTCCAATATCTTACCCAAAAGCAAAAACCGTGTTTACAAGAGAATTAATTTGATCTTCACTTTTCATAAAGAGTTTAAGGTCATCCATAAAAATAAGGTAATTCAACTTGAATTGCTTTTCTACCCACTCCCAAATTCCACTAATGCTTCTTAGCAGAAACGAAAGTGGTATCATGCTCATAATAAATAATAATACCCTTTTTACACCCTTCCTGTTTTTCAGGAAACATACTTTCTTTATCTAAGTATATGTAAGTATCTGAAACTGTCATTTTTGTTAACAACATCCACATTAAAGGAAGGCACGTAATCGGGTGAAAGTTGTCAACAGCTTTTCCTTTTGCAGGGTCTTTTTGGATAGGACAGTCCCGTATGTCATGAGCAGGTAGGCAGGCCGATATTTTAGTCACTCATTCTATAATATCAGACATTTGTTTGGCTATTGTTTCATGCAGGTTATTGATATTTTGATCCAGTAGCTCTTGGTTCAATCCTTACCTTTTGCCTTCCAGTTTCGCATTGCTTTACATATATTTTTCACTTCCACGATTTTTCACCATCATCTTGTCTTCCTTATGCCTGATTTTGATCTCCTCTTTCGTAATATTAAGCCATTCAGCCTGTTTATCATGATTCTTTTGAAAACTCCTTATGCTGCTCCAGGCCTTCTTACTTTCCTCTGCATCAGACGTTTCACCTTCTCTTCCTTCTTTTCCATTTAGTTCATTATAAACCTTTTTGGATCAACAGCGTACAATCCGTTGATTCTGTACTAAGCTGTTCTTCATTCATAACGGCCGCTTATAAACACCTTTTGACAACATTTTTTAACTCTTCAAGCAACGTTGTTAATCTTTTCCTTTTAACTCTATACTTTGTTACTAAGAGCTTACGTTTTTCCTATTTTTTTCACGTAACTGTCCTTTACAATCTCTTTCCAAGACAAAAAATTCCTTTCTCAGTCCTTTAATATCATTTTCTATTCGCCTTTTCTACCATTGATCTCCTATTTTACGCTTAACAGATTTCTTCAGCCCAGTTTGATCTGCAACCCAAACGCTCACAGCTCTTGTAAGGTTTTTATTTTATCTAATATGGTTTGTATGGATATATTTAACCACTGCATTGGCTTTAACTGTTAACTTATCAAGAGAGCACTTACCAACCTTTTTGAATGAAATACCATGAGTATTTTTACCTTACATTATGGTTTGTGCTTCTTGATCTGGTACAAACTTGTTAATCTTAAAATGGTTTTCGTCTATAATTTTATTAGTTTCAATATTACTGTCGTTCCTCAGATCGTTTTGCGGTGCACAGTCATCAAAATTTATTTTATTTACAGTAGTACCCGTAATAGCTCCCTCACTGTTAACCAGTTCTACTTCAATAATTTTCCGTGAAATTTTTGAGCTCACGTTCAGAAAGCAATCGTTGTTCAGTTACTTCAAATTCCAAAACACCAAGCTCTCTCCTTTCCCTGAACATCCGCTGTCTATAGCCTCTAACAGGTCTACCAGTATCATCAAAACCTTTACTTTGATAGAAATATTCCATTGCTTGTTCACTTCTTTTGACCAATTTGTTCGGGCAGTAGTATGATGATGATCAAACCTACGCTGCCAAACTGTGGGGCACCTGCCGAAGGAAAACACCTTCACATGCTGTTCCAGTACCATTTAGATCATTATTTGGAGCACATTGTTCAGACATTTCACTCGTAGGAAGGTAAGCTCTGATAAGGTGCTAGTGCCTCTAGTATTTTTGGATACATCATTTCTAAGCAGATTGCTATTCGGATTTAAAAGCCTCCACCTGGCCATAAGACATAGGATAAACCAGCCAGACGTCAACTTGGTATTTCAAACCTCGGAATTTGGTTTTTATTTAGAGATTTTTTCTCCTAAAGGACTGCCAACCAAGGCTATTGAGCTCCAACTACCCAGGGCTAACAGGTACTACACCTTGCCCAAGGGTGACCTGGATGTAGTTGTGGCAAAGGGTAACCTCATTCGCCTACGCCAAAACTCGACAACAGTATGCATTTTAACGTTATACCCAGGACGAATTTTTCTCATTATTATTATTATTATTATTATTATTATAGAATTATCTTAGACCAATAAAATGTCATTTCACTCATCGGTAATATCTCCTTGTTATTAGTGACAACAAGTCTCTTCAATTTTCAAGGGCTTTTCTCAGGATCCGTGCTGATTGTAGGATTACAGTCTTTTACATTTCTTCACTTCTGGTCTTAATTCCTAATTCTTTTGTTCTCCTTTTGATGTCTTTTGGTGGTGTTCCTAATGCCCCGATTACTATTGGGACTTCTTTCATTTTCATATTCCAAAGATTCTGGAGTTCTCTATTTAAATCCTGGTACTTTTCAACTTTCTATTTCTCCTTCTGTTCTATCCGGGTATCATATGGGATGGCAAAGTTGACACTAATGCAATTGTTTCTCTTCTTCTTGATTCAAATTAAATCTGGCCTTCTGGCTACAATTACATGATAGGTTTAGACATAAAAGTCCCACAACACTTTGCAAGTATTATTTTCAACCACATTTTCTGTTTCATGGCTGCAAAACCAATGGCTTACATGTATCAGAAACTTTTTGCTTATGTTACTATGGATTCTTCTACCGAACCAGTCATGTTTATTTTTGTAATCTTTCTGTGCCGTTGTGCTGCATTCGCTAACGAGGTGATTGACCGTTTCATTAATCTCACCGGACATTCTACATTTACAGTCCTCTTGCATTTTGTCCGGTTTGGCTTTGATGAGGATCGTCCAAATAGCTTGCTCTTGGTTGCTAGGATGAGAGTTTCAGTTTCCCTCTCAATCCCACCATTTTTCAACCAATTCCACCTTTTCTCTCCAGCAATCTCCTCATTTCGTTGAATAAAGAAAGAATGCAGGACTTTCTCCTTCCAGTTTTCCTTATACTCTGAGTGCGGCCTACGACACTGTCCAACACCGGCTTATGATTAACAAGCTGTACCATTTCACTCACGATACAAAATTTTGCAACATGATCTACTCTTTGCTATCCAACCGTAGATTCTATGTCGTACTGACTGACAAGCGCATCCGATGGTTTGAGAAACGGACTTCCTCAGGGAAGTGTGCTAGCACTAACTTTGTTCAATATATGCACAAATGACCAACCAATCTTTGAGGCCTGCAACAGGTTCATCTACCCAGATGATCTGTGCATTGCCACACAGAAAAGTAACTTCTCTGATGTGGAACGAACCATATAGAAGATGGACTGGCAGGGATGTCCATATACTACAATGAAAATCACCTAAAAGCCAACCCCACCAAAACCCAACCCTGTAGTTTCCACCTGAAAAACAGAGAAGCACGCCGACAACTAGATGTGACATGGGAAGGCCAACGAGTCAAAAATGATCCCACCCAGTGTATCTGGGGGTTACTCTTGACCGCACCCTATCATACAAGGAGCACATCACCAAGCTCCGAAGCAAAGTCTCAACAAGGAATAACATCCTTCGTAAACTTGTAAATAGCAAGTGGGGCGCAGCTCCCGCAATACTGCGCACGACTGCCCTTGGTCTATGCTTCTCAGCCGCTGAATATGTCTGCTCAGTGTGGTGCAGATCTAGCCACGCCTGCAAAATCGACCCGAATCTAAATGACACCTGCCGTATTGTAACGGGGTGTCTAAAGCCAACACCTGTAGCCTGTGGCTATGCCCTAGCTGGTCTTGCCCCTCCCAGAATCCGACGAGAGGTTCACAGTCTCGATCAGCGCCGGAAACAGGAAGATGACAATAGACATCCACTTCATCAGCATTTCACCACCCGGAAGAGACTGTCCTCCCGGAGCAGTTTCATGGACTCCCCCCAGCCCCTCCCCACCTCCACCGACCAAGCCATTGAGGAGAAATGGATGACCAGCTGGAAGGGACACAGCATGGCAGACTCATGGACAAGCAGAGGCATAGTGCCAACTCAACAACTCGCCAGCGGAAATGAGCTACCGTGGCCACTATGGAAGACCCTCAACAGACTTCGAGTTGAGCAAGGCCGATGAAAGGCCTCTCTAAAAGCGTGGAACATGAGCCCCACCAGTACCTGTGGCTGCGGCAGTGAGCAAACCATGGCACACCTCATGTCCTGTAGCCTCGTTCCAAAGTGCACCGCCGACGACCTTGCCAATCCCAGCGACGCAGCAATTCTCGCATCATTAGCTATATTTGTTATTTGCATAATTGATTTTTTATTCTTGATATAATTACTAATTAATGCTTTTTTTAAGTATGAGATAATGTGATAATGTGGTGAACATAATTAGAGTGCAACAAATTATAACATAGTATTGCACAATTAAAATTAACATATAATGTATGAATGACATAATAATAATAATAATAATAA
>RDPX01000018.1:3561160-3594572 GCA_003991215.1 Morbakka virulenta | reverse complement strand
TGACCAGCTGGAAGGGACACAGCATGGCAGACTCATGGACAAGCAGAGGCATAGTGCCAACTCAACAACTCGCTAGCGGAAATGAGCTACCGTGGCCACTATGGAAGACCCTCAACAGACTTCGAGTTGAGCAAGGCCGATGAAAGGCCTCTCTAAAAGCGTGGAACATGAGCCCCACCAGTACCTGTGGCTGCGGCAGTGAGCAAACCATGGCACACCTCATGTCCTGTAGCCTCGTTCCAAAGTGCACCGCCGACGACCTTGCCAATCCCAGCGACGCAGCAATGGCCTGTGCCACTTTCTGGAGTAAAAAGATCTGAGATGATGTCAGCCGCGAGACTCGACGACGAAGAAGAAGGTACAACACTGTTCTACCAAAAGTCAACCATTCAGGTAGTTCTTCATTCCCATTCAAAATCTTATTTCATTGTTAAGATATTCTCTCGTGAAGGCTAGATAACCTTTTAATTCAAACACCTTGTACACCATCTTTCCCAGGTGCCTTCCAATTAGGAATTTTTCTAGCTTGCTTTGAGATAATTTCTGTTGTAATTACCAGTTCATTTTGTTTTGGGTAGTTGCTCTTATCCTTCAATTTTTGTAGCCATTCTGCATCCTTTTTATGATCTTTTTCTTTACTCCATTTCTCACTCCAAAAAGCTTGACTTTCTGCTCCATCTGGTATTTCACTACTTCCAAAATTACTACTATTAATTTCTGCAAATAGCTTTTTCTGATCGGAATTAAACAACCTATTTTGTCGAAGCTGTTCTATTATCTCATGATACCTTTTCAATTTGGCCACTCTTGCTAATACTCGCTGTTTGAGTCCTTCAATCACTGTTCGAAGTCCTTTTGCTCTAATCCTAAATCTAGTATAGATGTTTTCAATTTTCTTCGATGTTTTCACCTCACCGTTCTTATACCTTGTAAGTAAATTAATGCACTTTTAAGACCCTTAATAGCACTTTCGATTCGCCATTTCCACCAGGGTTCCGGTTTAGAACTTCCATCTTTCCTGATCTTTGTGAGAGCTAGCTGTTTTGATAGCCATACTGAATACGCAGCAATCAAATTATTGGCTTCAGTAATATTGTTGGTATTAACGAATATCAAAACATTATTCACTTGACGAAGCTCATTATTTATTCTTTTGAAAACAACTTTTTTGAACACTATCCCATCAGCATTTTCTCCAGAGTTATAAATTTCAAACAGTTGATCAACAATCATCCTTTCTTCATCTGAGATGCCCTCAAACGAAACATTTAAACTTTCCCTATCTGATCTCGCATTCGCAGTACCTGTATCAACGTCAAGTAATTCAGTATTACCCTCATCACTATCTTCATTACGTTCTTGATTCAAAAACCTTTTAACTCTTCTCTTGATCATTTTCAATTCCAACTCAGTGAACCAGCCTTTTTTTAATCGCTCTGGCTTGGTCACAAATCTTCTGTTCAGTAATGTCTTGAAACGAGCCACGCCCTAACCATTCACTACAAAACCTTTGCCGGTAACATTTAATGGGTACACCGTTTTCATCAGTGGGATTTGATCTATAATAGCATTCCATAGCAACAATATTTACTGCCTTCGACCATCTTTTCCTTTTAGGCAACTTTGGTACCCCGGTGGCAGAAGTGTTGCCTATAACTCCTGTGCCGGGGGGCTCGGGGGCAACGTCACACTCCCCGTAGGCTGTTCGGGACCCCCTGATCCGATATATTATTTGTACTTTGATTCATCACTAAATAGGAGGTAGTCAAGTATACCGCCCCTGGCACCAAGCCAGAATTTCAAAGCTTGCGCCCACAGCCACCAGTGTTTTTATCGTCACACCATCACTAGAGAGGTTGCCATCCAAAGCTAAAGAGTCCCTTCTACCCACGAGGCCCCCGCCGGATGCCAACCCGGTATTTCTTGATCTCGGGGAGAGCTTATAGGAACTACACCTTGCTTAAGGGTGACCTGGAGGTAGTTGTTGCAAAGGGTAACCTCATTTTCCCACCTCGAAACTCCAAAACCGGATGCATGCAGTTTAATGTCAATAACCAGGACAAATTATTATTATTATTATTATTATTATTGTTGTTGTTGTTGTTATTAGTATTATTTAAATATCAATGTAGATAAATCCGACTCAAGCAGCAGTGGCCACAGGGCTCTGGAGAAAAGATCTTGAGACTGAGTGAAAAGACACAGACTACTGGATCAGGGAATTTTTCTTCGCCTTTTTAGTATCTTGGGCAATCCGATGAGAAAAAGGCAAGACCGGACAGGACATGGTAGGCCAAAAAACTGCTTTCAACTGCCCTTTTGGTTCAAAAAGCCAAAAGAATAGGGTTATTTATTTGCATTATCCTTGACTAATTAAAAAAATCTATTTGTAAACAGATAATTTTTGTGTTAAAGATGTTCCGATGCACGTGTCACCGTTTAGAATTGTATGCTCTGCAATTGGCTGCCTTCAAATTCCTTTGGAGGTTTTGACAACTTGAAAGTAAATCAGTTAGGGGGATATTCTTACCATAAAAAGTTGTAGTTTTCTCAAAATTGCAGATAGTTTTAAAATTTTTTGGGATTTTCTTTGTTTTGAAAGTAGATTTTATCGGTTCTAAAACCTTAGTGCGTGACGTGGATCAGCATGTTGTAGAAACACTTGACATCAGCTGAGGAAGAAAGAAATTTTGAAAGAAAACAGGAAACTGTCGCCATACAAAAGATCCTAGGTATCATTACTCAATGTGCATGTAATTTAGATTTTTGAGGCAATTTTATTCCAGTTGGGGTGTCTGCACCCCCTCTCTGTCTGCCATCATGGGAAAAGACATAAATGACTACGGAAAAATCGTTGACAGTGAGTTTCATAGTAAAGATGAAATTTTATTTAATTTTATGGCAAGTTTCAAAACGATGAAAACGACATTTAAAGTTCTATTTTCCGAGGGTTTTTTCCTTTAATAAATACAAAGGGCGTGTGTGTATGTGTGTCTGTGTGTCTGTGTCTCCCTGTGTGTGATCAAGTCGCACCTGATACTTTCCAATCAAAATTGCAAAATGGCAAAGATCATTCCAACAGAGTTTCTAAATTTGCTTATTTTGCAAAATTTGATCTGGTTATTATTTTCCAACAGAGATATTTGCAAAACTAATTTCCTTGACATTGTCTACATTTTTTATTTACGCTCACACATGGAGTTATTAATGTTTTGGTCCAGATTTTTTTGCTTTGAATATTAACTCAGCATGATATCCACGTAGAACACTTCAGAATTGGTAAAGTGTTTTCTCTGTATCCTGTTTTGGCAAAGAAAAGGAACAGTTTTAAAATAGGTATTTTTTCTGTTAAAAAGAAAATCTTGATCACAGAAAAAGATATTAATAAATAATTAGTGCCTAAAATATTTATTAATTCAAATATACGTTATCAGAAAATTATTCGAATATAAATAGGTACCTCTTTTGACTTAGTTTTATCCTCCCGTATGTTTAAAAAATAAGGGTGTATCTTACCCTGCCTATCATTTTCATTCAATGCGGAGCACAATGTAAAGTTGAGCTTTTTCAAGCTTAGCATTGGCCAGGCAGACTTTTCTTCTACTTTTCAGCTGTGTCACCCAATCATATTTTTTTTCTCTGATGTTCTTTTTCGGTTTTTTTTTTAATTTCCTCTTTTTATTTTGCCCTCAGGAGTCTATGTCAGTGTTTTTGTTGTGTCTTAATTACTTTCATTCCTGAGAACCTGATCTAAGTACCTTCATTCCTTGTTTCGATGGTTCCCTCGATTTGATGGGTTTGCTCCTTTGCTAGTGGTTGGCGTCAGGAAGGGCATCAAGCCAAGAAATTCCAGGCAGACTTTTCTTCTACTTTTCAGCTGGGTCACCCAATCATTATTTTTTTTCTCTGATGTTCTTTTTCGGGTTTTTTTAAAATTTCCTCTATTTCTTTTGCCCTCAGGAGTCTATGTCAGTGTTATTGTTGTGTCTTAATTACTTTCATTCCTGAGAACCTGATCTAAGTACCTTCATTCCTTGTTTCGATGGTTCCCTCGATTTGATGGGTTTGCTCCTTTGCTAGTGGTTGGCATCAGGAAGGGCATCAAGCCAAGAAATTCCAGGCAGACTTTTCTTCTACTTTTCAGCTGGGTCACCCAATCATATTTTTTTTCTCTGATGTTCTTTTTCGGGTTTTTTTAAAATTTCCTCTATTTCTTTTGCCCTCAGGAGTCTATGTCAGTGTTATTGTTGTGTCTTAATTACTTTCATTCCTGAGAACCTGATCTAAGTACCTTCATTCCTTGTTTCGATGGTTCCCTCGATTTGATGGGTTTGCTCCTTTGCTAGTGGTTGGCGTCAGGAACGGCATCAAGCCAAGAAATTCCAGGCAGACTTTTCTTCTACTTTTCAGCTGGGTCACCCAATCATATTTTTTTTTCTCTGATGTTCTTTTTCGGGTTTTTTTTAAATTTCCTCTATTTCTTTTGCCCTCAGGAGTCTATGTCAGTGTTATTGTTGTGTCTTAATTACTTTCATTCCTGAGAACCTGATCTAAGTACCTTCATTCCTTGTTTCGATGGTTCCCTCGATTTGATGGGTTTGCTCCTTTGCTAGTGAGTCTTGGCTGCTATCTGATTAGGCTAGAACATTCTTAATATCTTCCTCGTGCTTCTGTTCTGGAATTATTGATATCAAATAAAGCTTTCAACTTTGGTCGCTATCTCGAACCATAAATTTTCTGATAATTCTGATGGTTTATTTTTTTATTTCAATTTCGTCGACGGTGAATTCGTTTTTAGTCTATGCGTTTGAAGATGTTACCTTGATCTTCTGTAATGTCGTACAGTTTAGATATTAAATGGAACAATACGTTCATAAAGGTTTTAGCATTATTTAGTATACTTTTGAAGTGGAGTAATTGTTTATGTAAACTGCTGATTATCTTCATGTAAGCTGAAGATAGTTTTCTCGGTCAGCATTCATGAAAGATCAGCGATATTTCCCAGATAATCACACCTGTTGGTACTTTTATTTTTACGTCAATACAAAATAGGATTGTACATGAAACTTAAGACACTTTGTTATCTAAATAACCGAGAGTCGGTGTTTGTCTTTTGCAACCTTTAAATTCATTGGTTTCCTTTGCAGTATCTTCATATTTCCCGCAGGTCATCTTTTAAAGATTTCAGTTTCAACATAATCCTCGTCCCCAAGGTAAATAACAGTAATTTGATAATATGGCTGTTCTTTAAACAGATTGCTAAGTCGTTGCAGAATATTGGAGAAAATGGTTCAATATTAAGCCTGAGCGTTACTCCGGTTTTAATAGTCTTGTTTGATTGGTTCATTTCCTTAAATATTGACAATCTGATTTCGAATGAACAAGAATTCAGTGAACTATTTTAACTAAAAAATAATGACCCCACAAGCTTATAATTTTACTATAACATTCCTGACCGTATCGAGCGCTTTACTTAGATCTTGGAATAGCTACTGCTTTCATCGGTTTCTCGTGACCTTTTTCGCATTTTCTCCCAAAGATGCATGCAAAGTTTTTAAACATTTACGATTGACAACGCTCTTTAGGAAAAGTTCAAGTCTTACATAATGAAAACTGTTACTTTGTTAAAATATTGGGAATAAAGTGGATAGAAATAACGCCAATAAATAGTCTCATAATCTGTCATATATTTTACCATCATACGATGGATACACAATACAGATTTTCTGAAGCTTAACTATATCTCTTGTACAATCATTCGATCATTCCGATCACTGCACAAAACCTGAAACTTTGAATAAATTACATTTTACTTTCATTTGTACTGCACTGATTATAACAAATTCCATTTCACTCATCATTTTTCTCACTATCTGATTTACTGTTTTGTTCTCTATTTCATTCACATGTCATTTCACTGTAAAAAAAGAGGCTTGTGTGTTGTTGTTGAAGGAGAAGTGTAGATCGATATATATATATACTCAATCTGCAGACAGTACTGTTTCGCCCTTGGGCTCATCAGTGCAGCACAGAGTTTCTGAGACATAACTCTCTAATTATACTTAAATTATATATATATATGTATATATATATATATATATATATATATATATAATTTAAGTATAATTAGAGAGCTTTTGTGAATGATCTAAAACGTAATAAATGGAGAGCTCAACAAGAAAAGAAAGACAGTATGCAATGAACTGCTGAAGAAATAAGCGTTACATTATTACACGAAGGAGAAAGTAAAACTGAAATAAAGTTGTTGGTAACATGAAAAGAAAGACTGGTAAACAGCAAACCATAGAGATCCAAGGCTTGTCATAGAGGTCCAAGCCCTGGTTTAAGATTTTTCCACTCCCTTGGAATCCTTAGTTTGAATATGAACAACCCCAAACCAAATCCAAGCAGTTGATAAAGAAGTCGTCACCTCACATCGGAGAAAAACGATTAAGCACGAGACACATATGCACTTTGGAGCAAATTCTTTTTATTGCCTAGCTCTAGGTCCTTAAATTTATTTCCCTGCTGAAGAAAAGGTAAAGCCGAAACAGATTTTGTATTCTGGTAAATAATAAGGCTTTGGAAACGGGTTCACAAAAGATGGGGAACGAAACGGAGCTCTTTACTAATCCGCCTCTCGGTAGATATCACAAACACTCAATCGACTTACTAATAGTACTGTTACATACTAAGAATACAACAAAAAAGGAATAGAGGGGTGATTTGTTGACATCATTATACAAAAGAAACAGGGTTGTAATTGTCGGAGAGGTTGAGTCATTCTGTGTACGTATATGAAAAAGAAACAATTTCAATATGTTTCTTAATATCTTATTTGAAAATTATAGTTTTTTGTTTTATGAAATAAGACAGACATAAACAATTCCAATTTCATAAGTCAACAAGAACTTTGGCAGATTTATCTTTTTTCAGTGACCGGTTTGACATGCATCTACTCTACCTCTTTCCACTTGTTTTTTTTCAGCGTGTCAATGAAAGCTTCTGCTTGACCTCCTCTTTTCCTGCTTCCCCTGTCATGTATCCAGACTACAAAGAAAAAAGCTTCTACTGGGTGACTGAAGCAATGAACTTTCAGTCTCACTCTTCACAACCGAATCTTGGTTAAGATCTTTGGTAGAGCACGGTATAGTTGCTCATTTGTGAAGTGAAGCCTCGACTTGATGTCCAGCGCTTTGCTCAACATCCCAATGCAACAACCATTGAGTTATGTTTCTCGATGCTCTTGCTCAGGGTCCATTTTGTACTGCCATATAGGAACAGCTTCAACTTTTCTTGTTAGCAATCTGATCTTCAAGGTTCTATTTTACTCTTACTGCCAAATCTTGTCCATTTTGTTGCATGCCCACCATGCCATTCCCTTTTCGACTTCAATGTTAAGGTCTGTGGTGTTCATCATTGACCCTGTTTGTTTGAAGTTCTGGAGTACTTTTAACTGTGTACCATTCATGGTAGTGAAATTTGACTGATATTTCTGATTGCATGGTAGGAGTTGAGTCGCTTAAGCATTAATTTGAGGGCCAATATTTGCTGAGGCTTTTTCAACTCGTTGGAACAGTTCTTGCACCTGCTGTAACTCTTGTAATACGAGAGCAATTTCATCTGCAAACTTCAGCTTGGTGATGTATTTGGCTCGATGTTGTATGTACTTTTTAGCTATGAAAAAAATGCGGGGTATTCCCTTAGCCACTACTGACCTGATAAAACTAATATTGATCCATGATGGCATGGAACTATTATCAAGAGAAGAAAATAATTTACAGCATTTATGGAATTTCATAACGCCAGTCGATATTTGCTTAATGGCCTATCCCTATAACAGATGCTAACCGTGAAAGGCAGATGAAGTTCTCAGGGCACATCAGGAGGAAGGAGACTGGATACGACGAAGGACAATTGACATTACTAGTTCAAAGTTCAACAAACATCAGTTTTCCATCAAATATATGAAAAGTTTATGAACCAGTAAGGATTAGGATGACTCTGTCTAATTACTTTTAGCACTAAAAGATGGGCAAGCCACATCTATAATTGACTCCTCCGTTCCACTGTGGAAAGCAATACATATTAGGAGCGTACGGTGGAATTTCAAAAGAAAGAGGAGATGTTTTACCAAATAGGTCATAAATGTAGTAGTTTTTAATGGATCCCACATTGATTGGGGGAAGGGAGGGAGGAAAGTTTGGTTTTTCTAACCTCCCTAAAGGCTATTTCAGCATTTTTGAAGACAAAACGGCTTATACTGTCTTTTTCAGTACATTTCGTTTCGTTTAATCTTAAGAAAAAGGAAAAAGAAAATTTGAAACTATTTTTCAAAAAGCACATTAGGGCATGGGAGCGTTTGCACCCAAAGACACCCTACCATATAAGCCTGCAAATACGATGCACATTGTACATCGAACGTTAGAAGTTTTCATAGCAACCAAGGCTTTTGTTTGTCAGTTAGTACTTTTACTGACAAGATTCTGGTTCGAGATTCTACCTATCCAGGGCATTTCCTCACTAAGTGGTAAAAGAGAGGAAGAAAGAAGAGGAATGGCCATGTGCCTCGCTCTTTTGGTGTAGTTTGAGCAAAGGGATCTCGTTATCTCTTCCTTTTTATGAACACTAACCTTTTAAAGATGTACTTTAGATATGACGTCCCTTCTTTCAACAAGATTTCCTATGATACAAAGTCAAGAAATATTACTCTTTCAGATATCCAAAATTCCAAGATATTTTGTCTTCTGAAGACTGTTTGGTGGATTCTAACGACCAAAACCATGTTTTTTATTATTATTTGTGTTAATTTCATATTCTTTTGGGACCTTTAAACGTAATCCGTAAGCAATTTGAGTGGGCCTTAATGATTCGGTGACTGCCTAAACAAAATCATCTTATGGTATTGTTTTAAAAATTTAGCTACCAAATCCTAAATTTACTGAATAAAAACCGCCATAACGGAAAATTTTTATTACTCCCCTTATGTCCTGAATTAACGCTTAAGTGACAAGATATTTAAGTTTGATGTTTTGGCACCTTATACTCTGAAGAGGATTGACGTCTGCAAATTTTTGTCTGCCCTTCACCAGCTTTTTTTTGCAACTATACATTTCACCTAAGTCTGCCAATCTTTCCTTTAGCCCCTTTCGCTGGACACCACATAATCACTCAAAAGGCTGAGCGTCTCACACAACTACCACTTTCCTTTCAAGGTCAGATCAACTGATCCCGACACAGATGGAGCGGATTTGGAAAGATATTCAAATGTTTAATTATTTGAAGGTAAGATGAAAAGAAGGGGCTTAATACAAAACCTTTTTCATTTGTTGCTCTTTATGTTTGGTGGTTCTAATTTGATTTCTTGCATGATTTGACAAAAGCGTTAGAGTGCGTTATATTGTCTAGCAGATTCCTGTGTTAGAGTATAATTTCATGTCATTCAATTGTAATATAATTTTTGCACTATTGTTATAATTTTTGTATTACAATTGTACCCTGCTGATGAAATTAATACCAATTAATATGGTATATTCATTTTTACATAACTTTAGGAGTAAAGTAAAGCTTATTGAGCGCATATTCTATTCTTTCCACTATATTTAAGTAAGCTAGGCTATGAACATCAATTAACTGCCTGTATGAGATTGATAGTGTGAGATTGTGTGAAAACAAGAAGAAGATGAGATTGATTATATCGAGATCAAGTTAACTCACATCAGACAATGGGTAGATTATAACAATCTGATCTTACTATTCGAGGTTATGGCTAGGATTAAACAGCTAACAACCTGTTGCTGGAGGAAAAGCGTAGACATCATTTGCATAATGCAGGGTAGTTTGACACAACCGCGCTCAACATACTATTCACCTCGACTATCTGTCAAGTAGTCATCTTATGGAGAGGACAGGATCTATTGTTGTAAATATTTAAAAAAAATTATCTAGGGTCTGTTTCAGTTATATTTATACAGGCTCAAAATAAACTGTTGTGTTGTTGGTCCTGTTAAACTGTCTGAATAGTATGAAAATATTACAAGGTTGTTGAAAAGTTAGTAATAAAACAGAATAAAACAATCACAACAAAAAATATTCTATAATAAATAAATAATATAGAAGCAAATGGTGATTTCGGAAGATTCCTCGGCGAAAAGAATAGAAAGTCTTCACTAGCTTCACCAGCAAACAAACTTGCATGCACAAGAAAACAAAAACAGCACCATTTATGGCAGACGCCCTGACAATTAAAAGAAAACACTTGTATTCCGTGGTATAATAATTGGGTATTCCATCTCTGCCATGTGCTGCATCTTATCACCTTTCTCATAGGTACCTGTATTGGCAAAATCATTCAGGCTCCGGTAGCCTGGGCCTTGAGGCTTTTGAAAATGGTGACATTTGTCGTCAGCCAAAGCTTTCCCGCTGTTTTGAATCCTCGGAAGAGAAGTGCTGTTATTCAAAGGCAATTTGTCTTCTTGTTAACAACACGAGCTGACAACAGCGGGCCTTTCAGGCTGCAACTTGATATTTGGCAAAACCAACTTGACTGAAATGTGAGTTAACGCGCATGCCTTTTCATGACACTAGACAACCAGACACAATTAACAAAGCCGCTTCTGTTGTTTTTTCAGGCCTGTCGATGATGCCTGAGATTTGTCATTCACCCTGCACGTCTGAGTCAAAAGGTTACTCTATTGTTTCCTTGTTGATGAAGTTTGATATCTGATTTCATTGTCTTTTTACAAACAATAGGATAATTGTACAATTAAGGGATTAAGTCTTGCCCACAGTCATGATAAAATCAATTTTTGGTTTTTGCAAAGTGGTGGAAGCCAACAGGTCTGTTGACACGTTAACATACATAAAATATTGGCTTCACTAAAAAGAAGCGTTTCTTGATCCAACTTATGTAAAATTCCTGTCCATTGTCGTTGTTTTTGCACTGGGCCTTTTTCCTAAAAATTGTCCACAGAAATTGGATTTTCTTCATGGTGAGGAAAAGATCGGGATCAGAATTTGTCAGTGATAAAAATAAGCATTTTCACCACAGTAAACTTTGGTAAACAATATTGACTGAAAAAAACCTAATGACGTAAAAAAGAGTCTTCTTCTTCTTCTGTAGTACTTTTACGGCTTTGGATTAAAGTTACATCCATCACCTTGTACGTCAACACATAACGTTTTGGATAATCTTTTCCACATTTCTCTATCTTGAGCCACTTCACGGAGAGTTTCTAGATCTGCAATGTTCTTGAATCCATTAACATTTCCAGGGAGAGATATATTATTTTTGGTTTGTGTGGAGATGTCTTCATCGATTTTTAAAGGAAGTGTCATCCTTTTCCTACCGGAGAACTGCTTAGCAGCATGTGGAATTTCGAAATAGTAGTTCATGGCCATTTGACATGGAGTTGTGGTTGGTAATCTCAACATGTGTCCGAATGCTCGCCATCTCATTTTCATCATTTCTGTATGCATTGCAGTTTCTCCACTATCGTGATATACTTCTTTGTTTCTTTTAAAACGATCATTCCATATTTCTCTCAATTGTTTTCTGTGTGTTGTATCTAATTTTCTTGTTTCTGCTTTTGTTAGCCCCCATGTAGACATGTTGTATGTGAGAATAGGCTTCACGATTGCTTTGTAGAGTTTTAACTTCTTATTAATATGGACTTTCTTTCTGAGCCAAACGTTGTTTAATGTGTTCATCGCAGCTTTTGACAGTTGAATTCGTCTTTTCAAATCTTCACTATCTCCTAACAGACTTCCCAGTTTCTTTACGTCACGCCATTCTTCTTCATCTTTACATTTACCACGTTTCACTGTTGTATGTTCTGTTTTGTCGTCGTTTACTATCAGACCGTGAACAGCTAGTATATTCTTCGTGTTTTTGTTGATAATTTTATCGATGTTAGGATCTGTGTTGACGAAATCTGTGTCATCAGCATATATCATTTCGTTTGGTAAACTTGATTTTTTGCAGTATGAATATTCTATTCCCTGATTTGATTCATTGATGAGGAATCTTATGTCTCTCAATGCTCTTTCTAGTGCGATAGTAAAGAATGTGCCTGATATCGCATCGCCTTGCGGTGATCCTTTGTTTGTAGTGAAGGTCTCTTCCTGATGATTATCAAATCTCAATGACACTTCGTTGTTTGCAAGCAGCAATTGACACATCCTCATCTCATCATTATCAAGGAATGTTGCCATCTCTTCCAGTAATTTCTTCCTGTCAATTGTGTCGAAAGCACTGCTCATGTCAATCCCTGTAATTTTAACTTGAAGGTCTCGATATATCTGCGNTACTATTACTACTATTACTACTATTACTACTATTACTACTATTACTACTATTACTACTATTACTTCTATTACTACTATTACTACTATTACTACTATTACTACTATTACTACTATTACTACTATTACTACTATTACTACTATTACTACTATTACTGCTATTACTACTATTACTACTATTACTACTATTACCACCCCTGGGAGAGGATCCAAAGTTTTGGCGTGGACACTAATATATGTTACATAAAATAAAAATTTATTTCCTCAAAACTCCGGAAATTTTCATAAAATCTGCCTTCTTTGTGTTAAGGCCAATTTCAATAAAATTAAAAAAAAGCAGAAAAAAAATTTGTCAGTCTTGGTGGAAACAGGAAGTAAGCTCCAAATTTCAATTCCATTTTAATTAACAAAAATTACGATGGACCTGGAATTTCAGGTTTTAACTACTAAAGGCAGTATGTACGTACTCACTTTTTGTTAAATCACCTTTACTGAGATAAATGATGTAGAAGAAGGAGCCTCCCTGAGTCCTTCCTTTATGAAAAGCTGATAGCTTGAATTGGTTGCGGACACACTGTTGAGAAGCGTGCCTCAAACTGTTGAACAAGGAAATCCAAATAAGGAATGAAAATGAACAGTTTGAAGTACTTAGCAACCACTTTGACGGACTTTTGGAACGCAAAGCACCTAAACAGGTTATATGCAGGGGTTTTCAGAACACCACTTCTTCCAAAATCTTCTGTTAGTTTTTGGACATTTGTTCCTGTAAAGGGCAACCAGTAATAGGTTTGCCAATGTACTCTTCTTTCAGTGAATGTGGATCAGGAAGAAAGCTCAACGAAGACTTCATTTTCATTTTTATCTATTTCATTACTCTTGTATCTACATGGCCTTCCTAGTCTTTGGCGGAATACATCACCATCTCAGCGAGAATGTGTACATCTTCCACATGGTTACCGTTAACCATTTTCTGTTTTAGCTATCAAGCAGTGAGAGATATCGTTGGTACCTGATGAATTATTACTTTCTTTTGGAGCTTTACCATTTCTACGTTGTTAAAAGAGAATGCAGTATCGCAACCATAAAAATAGTGTGTAAAGCTGAAAGATGTAGTCAAATATTGTTTACGAAATATGGATAAATTTGAGCCGCATCTGCAAACTACCCATCATCTTTTGTAAATAATAATTTGCGCTGAACATTGAGAAAGGAAAAAGACCAAACCATGAGAACAAGCACAAATGTATCTTCCGCTAAAATGACAACATTTGCAACATGTTTTGGTCATATCATTCCAAATGAACTCTTGCGCCAGGTTTAACACTTTTCATCCCTGTGCCATTCTTTACAGTCCTCTCAAGATAAATACCATTCACAATGTGTATTTCACTCGCATATATCTCAGCTGAGTGACGAATTTTGTTAGCTCTGTATATCGGCTTTGGCCTAAGGAAGAAAACTGTTTCCATCGCATCTACTATCCATACGGAACAACCGGAGGAGGATGTGAGGCATATGTATTATGACTCTTCAAGTAAACACCATTGCAAAAATGGCGTAAGCTGTCTGTGACAAAGTCGAGTCAACTGTTGCAATAGAAAGGAAGGCAGACCTAATGGGAGAAGCAAATGCCTCTTGTACCCTTTCTACCTTTAAAACGAGTAGTCCAAAGGGCTGTTCGTCTTTCTTGAGCACAGTAAACGCAGCAGGTGCCCATCTAACTTTTTCTAGATCCTTCTTTAACTTTGTTTTCTTAATCGTTGAAAACAGTTCAACACTGTAAGTAATTAGACGATGGTCAATGAATCAAATCATTTTCTCTTTTCCAACAATCGTTGATATGAGGAGGTCATTAGTAATTTCTAGATCTAATTCCTGACCAGCTGAAATTGATTTTGAGAGAGCATTAGTAAACGGATTGGTGCCATAGTTCGAAGAGCTCTTTTTAAGGGTGTTTACATCCTTCTGATGAAGTTTTTCAGCTTGGGATGTTCTACGAATGAATTCACGATGGGATCAACAACTGTTGCTTTGAAGCCACTCAAGTTGCTAATGAACATGAGAAGTGATAATCCAGATGTTCACTGAATTAACATTTGGGCTGAAGCCAGACGCGTATTGACCTGTACTTCCCTTAGTTTCTCGATTAAATAGCTCTGTACATCACCATAAATTTTAGTAAATTGGTCTCCAGTTATAAAGCCTTAACATATAATTCCTTCAAATCCAGAAATGCTGCAGAAGTTTTAGGCTGCCATGATCGTAGTAGCAACCGTTGACCTGTGTAGTAGCGGGCATAGTTGAAAATGTGAAAATCTAATTGGAAACAAATTTGGTTTCGCTTGCAAGAGAGATTCTACGTTTTTCTCTCACACCACTGCTACGATACTCAATAAAGCAGATAAATCCTTTTGGTCAGGGATAATAAGAAGCTTTTCACTGCCTTCTACATCTTCCAACTATAAATGACCATAAATTTTAGTGACTGCTTAACCCTCACATTTTCTAATGGACACTTTGAAGGTCTCTTCTTCAATGTGGTAGAAGAGTCAAGCAAGCTACTGTCTATATTGACAAGAAAAATGATGCATTCTTCCACTTACTATTGCATGAGTGCATCAAAAGTTCCCTTGAGTGTACGCTTGCAACGATAGTAGTACCAGTGTTCTGTGGCTTAATCAGCAGAATACACAACAGTCTCTACATAAATCTACTATTGATTATAGTCCTTTACCTCCTGTCATATATGGAGAAGGCCTTGGCTTACCGTCAGTCAATGAAAACTATTTATCTGCATTTTGATGTAACCATACAAACCAGACTCCTATCAGATTACATGGTATATATATATATTTAAAAACATCATTTAATACGCAATAACAAAGATATGAGCGATATCAGGTTTTCTAATAATATTTAATGGAGACACAAGGTGCTTTTGGAAACTGGATTTCGGAATTTCTCAAGTTGCTGGTAAGTACTCCAAGATGCATTTCTTTTTTTTATGATGTTGTTATCGCACGCTGGAAAGCAGTTCAGAAGCCAAGTAAAGGTATTTTTTTTTATTTTGGAAGGAAAAGATCCAGCTAGTGAGCCTTTTTAAAGTAACTCATCATTAAAAATAAAAAAATCTGATACTTCACAAACCATTCCCGAGCTGTACTGTGGTATTGTTGATCTTATTTCAATCTGATCAGAGGATGGAAAGGAGGTATGCAGTGCATATGAAAAACAAGTTCACAACACTCGAAGATATCACAGATACTGAAAACTAATAGGAAAAAGTAAAGAAAGCTATGAGGCAGCTACAGAGCATATTCTAAGTAAAAAAGGAAAGAACATAAGAAATGGATAACTCCCGAAATCTTAAACTTAATGGATGAAAGAGGAAAATCAAAAGGTGGTGAGATAACCTACAACAAAATGAACAAATTGATAAAAAAGAAAGGTAATGAAGCCAAAAATACGTGGATCAATGCAACATGCAAAGAAATCGAAGACAATAAAACTAAAGACAGCAGCTTTTTTCATCGTTAAATCAGAGAGATAACTGGAAAATATTAGTCAGTTAGTTCAGGATGTATCAAATCTAAAAGTGGAGAAATTTTGATGGAAAAAGAAGTGATACATGATCGCTAGTCAGAATATATTAAAAGCTTGTACCACGATGAAAGAGTTCCTCTTCAGACCATAAAGAACAATATTGACGGCCCTCCTATCCTAGAAGCAGAAGTGAAGCAATCATTGAAAAAGATGAAACATGGTAAGGCCTCTGATCCTGATGATATACCTATTGAAATGTTAACAGCCTTAGGAGAGCTTGGAATAATAACAATCACCAGATTGTTAAACATATACTGGACAACTTCCAGGTGACTAGAAAAAGTCAATATTCATACTAATACCGAAGAAGGCAGGCACAAACGAATGTGAAGAACATAGAACCTTAAGTCTAATAAGTCATCTCACGAAAGTTCTTCTGCTCATATTAATGAAGAGAAGGAGAAATAAGGTCCATCCAGAAATTTCACACACTCAGTTTGGGTTTTTGCTAGATAAATTTACACGAAACTCAATTTTCACACTCAGAATGCTTATTGAAGGATCAGTAGAAGTACAAAAGTTTCTTTATCTGTGCTTTATTGATTACTCGAAAGCCTTTGACAAAGCGAAACATGAAGAGTTATTTGATATCATCTCCAATCTCAACATAGATGTCAAAGATATGAGAATTTCAATAGATCTTTACTGGGAGAAAATTGCAGCAGTTCGGACCGATCAGGAACTCAGTGCTTTCAAACCAGCCCATCGAGGTGTAAGACAGGGATGTGTAATGTCACCAGATCTTCTTAATATCTATAGTGAGATGATACTGCGTAACATTAGCAAAATGGATGGTATCGAAGTTGCGAATGACGACATGAAAGAACGTTGGTACGCTGACGACACTGTACTGATTGCCGACTTTGAAGAAAAACTTCAAAAAATATTGGATGAAGTGGTGGAAAAAAGCAGACAGAGAGGCCTGGAACTAAACACACGAAAAAACCCAGAATGTATGTTTATATCAAAGCGGGCGACAGCACCTGTTTACACCATTGAGTGTACAGGTGAAAGAATACAACAGGTGAATAGTTTTCAATGTCTAGGAAAAAAGCAAAACTGCAATGTCAAAAAACACATCCAACAACTTAAAAACAATCTTTACCAACAGGAACATCAGAAATGATACGAAGATCAAAGCACTGAAGACATATGTATGGTCTGTACTGCTGTATGGATGCGAAAGCTTGACTTTTAGCAAGGATGCAGAAAGAACTGTATCGCCATAGCACGCGAGACTGTTCTGCTATAGCCACCTGTATTTCCTCCCGTAATCTTTCACTGAATAAAATATAGCATTGTATAAGTCTGAAAGGGGGACTCTGCAAGTTAATTGCTTATATCTCTAGAATTACCCCTTGCTTCTAGCTTACTCTAACGCCAACGGGAAATATGTCTTGAGCTTCACCACTCAGTCGTAACTCTAATCCACGTAAGGCATCATAGAAATGACTTCCTTTATCTGCAAGATATTCCGCTTTTCCTTTTGAAACTTGCTCTACCTCCATTGTTGGCTGAGTATCGCTTAGTCCTCCTTGGTCTACTCTTTAAACTTGTAAGTTCACTTCCCCTCCAGGCAAATAAAAGATTTCTCTTTTTTCATTCTTCTTTCCTCCTGCCTTGTTGCTACTTTCTTTCTTGTCAATACAATGCCGTTGGTACCACGAATAATAAAACATTCACAGAAATATGATTTACTATTTACAAGGCCGAATTTCTCTTTGAAGTGATTGCGGTGATTATAAAAAACTGCTCATCAACTCTTGTAGACTTTTCCGAAAGGTTCCAGGAAACTGTAGATTTTCCCGAATACTTCAGTAAAGGTAAGTACACTTTCACTAAAAAGAATATCAAATTTGCTCCATTATTTTGTATTCCCTCTGAATCTATCTATCCAGCGGTTGTTAATCAATTTCTGACTCTGTTTCTCATAAAATAACTAGAAGAAATTAGACAAATTTACTTTTCCTTGTACTTTGCAGTACTAAACAATGGCTCTGAACCTGATGCTTTCACAAATACCTAAAACTAGGAACTCAGCTAACAATATGAAGTGGTATGAAAATACCCAAAATATTACCCCTGGGAAGTTTCAAAAGGAAATTATTTACAGTCTAACGACAAACTGTTTCAAATTTATTAAACTTTAGCATCAGTACATGACAAGATTATTAAATGATAAATAAATAAGATTATAGATAAAACATAAGAAGAGAAATAATTAAGAAAAGACCTTGGAGCATGAATTGAGCTTTTAAATTAAACAATACGATGTTGAGACCTGCCTTCCATATGGTGCAATTTGCCTTCCATTTTTAGCAGTATCTCCTAAGAAAGAAACCAATTCTCAGTACAACTATATTTTAATGCTAATTATATTTGGTAACTTGCTCTGCGATTTGGAACCAAAAATCCTCTAGTTTTACGCTCTAAACTAACTCACAATTTTCATTTATATATGATATCCTCACAAAATCTTTACACGCCTATCGTTTCTCATTTTGCTAATTAACTTTTCAGTATACACTGTTTGGTTGGCAACCTTTAATTCTTCTTGTTTCTCACAATACTCTCAGCTTGGCATGATGCAAGACATAATAAAATATCAAGTGAGAGAGCTTTAAAGTGTGAATATCATTATTATCTCTTTGATTTGGCCTTCGAACGTATTTTGTTTACTGGAATACTCTTTCGTCGGTAGCTACAATCAGAAAAGTAAATTGTTAAAACCATGAGAAGCAGAACACACCAAATTGACGACTGATGTTTTTGTTTGTTTGAGTTTTCTTTGAAGGAAAACTGGAACTGGAGGAAGTGGGTCAAAGGATATAACATGACTTTAGACTTAAATGGAGGTACAAGGATGTGATTTTTTGATTAATCCTTTTCTTCTGTGTTGAACATTACCGCGTCGACGCAATTTAGAATGAAAATTCCACAAAAACACTAAAAATTAATAATAGTAGTGTAAAAGAAGAATGAAAAAAAGTTGGATTGAAAAAGAAAGTTTCAAGACCAATCGTGAACGATAGCGGCCATTACAAATTTGTTTTGATCGATACTAACTGTATTACAGCCCTTTAAAAACGGATGATGTCATATATATGTATATATATATATATATATATATATATATATATATATATATAGTATTGGAGTGAAATGGAACTGGCTGATTAAATGACAATAATGAGCCAATCCATACATGAACAATCCACACCACAATACAAAGGACAACACAACGAAAAACATAAGAATGAACTATCCGCAGAGAGAAGGAAAAATAATGATGTATGAAGGATAGAACTATGGTGAAGCGTGATGCAAAATGTTAATGATAGATGACTAAGAATAATGATTAAGATGATGATAATGACTAAGAATAAAGTAGATATCATAGATCATCAGTCGATTACCATGTCAACCATTTCAGGCATTTATACATATATATATATATATATATATATATATATATCATTGGAAAGGTCTTCTCTAGAAGAGACCGAACCTGCTTTGCATATTGAAATGGGATGGATATTTGAGAAGTTATAATGGTTTTTAGTCATCAAAATGCAACTTTTGACGTCATGAATTACTTGACTTTGGAAAATTCCCGAAATTGTTGTAAGAGCTTACCTTATCTATAAAACCACATAATCTCATACTTTAGCTAGAAAAAAAAAGCTTAGCCAATATAGTCGATAGTTGATAAAAATTCCCTGCCTAAACTGCGTATGTTCTTTATGCATATGACCTGCAAAATATCACGAATATAGCCTTTTTATTTAAAATTTTGCGTAACAGAAGACGTATGAACGTGACAGAAAAAGTGACCTTTTAGTCAGAATAACTTTTATCACCAAACAGTTCACAAGTGCTTTTAGAATGCTNGTACCTGCTTTGCATATTGAAATGGGATGGATATTTGAGAAGTTATAATGGTTTTTAGTCATCAAAATGCAACTTTTGACGTCATGAATTACTTGACTTTGGAAAATTCCCGAAATTGTTGTAAGAGCTTACCTTATCTATAAAACCACATAATCTCATACTTTAGCTAGAAAAAAAAAGCTTAGCCAATATAGTCGATAGTTGATAAAAATTCCCTGCCTAAACTGCGTATGTTCTTTATGCATATGACCTGCAAAATATCATGAATATAGCCTTTTTATTTAAAATTTTGCGTAACAGAAGACGTATGAACGTGACAGAAAAAGTGACCTTTTAGTCAGAATAACTTTTATCACCAAACAGTTCACAAGTGCTTTTAGAATGCTGGAGACAATAGCAATTATTGAAAAGATTTTAATTCTATCCGAGACCATTCCAGTACTTCAAATTGCTTCTGTTATCCTTGAAGATCTAAAGCCATTAACGACTTTTTCCTGCTCGTTTTTCATATGTGTGTACAGCTCAATGCTAAGTTTTGCATGCAGAGGTTTATGATTTCTAGTTGGATAGCAGCTTGAACATTACAATGAATATTCCACGTTTGAGCAGATTTGACACTTCATTTACCATCAAAGTATTATACTTCTTTGAATTAAAGAACTTTGCTGCTTTGTTAACGAAAATGTCAACGGCTGGAGCTTCTTTGTCAGATTTCCTAGTGCAATCATAGTCCCACCAAAATGTATGGGACAAACTCTTTCAAACCGTCATTATTCCTGACCCTTAAAAGTGTCCATTATAGCTTTAGACAATTTTACTCTTAAGGGGTCCATGTGCTTTTCTTTGTTTTCTGCAAGAAAGAAATATGACTTTGTCAAAATGCTCAATAGCTTTCTCTAAATTAGATTATTAGTTTGCATATCACTTTGGAATTAAGTGGAAACTCAAAGTTTGGTAAGCACCTTTGAATCTTCTAATATAAATTAGTTGGCATTCACCCAAATTTCTTTGACGAGAACGATATTAACACCTTTAATTTTAAAGGTTTACTTTCCAGGTGTGAAATGTATATAGGAGTCTGGTCAACGTTAATGACCAGCTCTAATGGTAAATCGTGCTCACAGACAACTTTTGAAATAACCATCTGAAATGAAAACTTTTCCTCACCTAAAAATTGTGACTATGGTTCTATTTTACCCGAGGTTCCATGGATCTTAAAACGTCGCATGCCCTGTCATCAATCAACGTAACTTGTATTCAGAATTCTGACGATAACGCAGGATTCTTTGCTGTCCAAATCGATGCAACAATCTTCCGTAAAATCTCACAGCAATCTAAACGAATGCAGATAATTATATCCTAATACGTTCATCGTTATTTTTGTTTGGATTTTTTAGCTCTATTGATTTTGTTTTGTTTTTATGTCCGGGCTTTTAGTAAATTGATTGTTCTAGTTATTCACAGTGCTTCATTTAATTATTGTTGATACAGTTCATCGTTATTTTTGTTTGGATTTTTTAGCTCTATTGATTTTGTTTTGTTTTTGTGTCCGGGCTTTTAGTAAATTGATTCTTCCAGTTATTCACAGTGCTTCATTTAATTATTGTTGATACAGTTCATCGTTATTTTTGTTTGGATTTTTTTGCTCTATTGATTTTGTTTTGTTTTTGTGTCCGGGCTTTTAGTAAATTGATTCTTCCAGTTATTCACAGTGCTTCATTTAATTATTGTTGATACAGTTCATCGTTATTTTTGTTTGGATTTTTTAGCTCTATTGATTTTGTTTTGTTTTTGTGTCCAGGCTTTTAGTAAATTGATTCTTCCAGTTATTCACAGTGCTTCATTTAATTATTGTTGATACAGTTCATCGTTATTTTTGTTTGGATTTTTTAGCTCCATTGATTTTGTTTTGTTTTTATGTCCGGGCTTTTAGTAAATTGATTCTTCCAGTTATTCACAGTGCTTCATTTCATTATTGTTGATACTTTGAACGAAAACACTTTCTAGCAACTTGTGTAGAAAAAGATAACATATTTTCAAAGTTCAGCTTCTATAAGTGATGGGTTATTTAGTACTTTTCTCTTCTTGGGATTGAGCTAGCAGCTTATAACTCTTTTTTTCTTGTTTTCCACGGGGAATCTTCTTCTATGCATCTACTTCAACCTAACTAAAGAAACAAATATGAAATTCAACTCAAATTATCTTTAAAAATGCATGCAATTAATCACACCAAAAACACCGCCAAACATTTTTATCACGATAACATTAAACTTAATTGCATTTAACGATAAATTGTTTGTAAATACTCCTAAAATAAAAGCACAAGTCTGGCTTCAATCCAACCATCTACACACTTTCGTGATGCAGGCTACACCTTTCTGAAAATAACAGCAGAGTAATAGACCGAGTCCCGCGAGGTTTAATTATCTAAAGTCACAACTAATAAAGCTACATACCGAAATACTTGTAACATCCTGCACCTGGAGGGAAACACAAACAGAGCCTTAAAAACAATAAGTGCCTTAAATTTGGAAGTGTCTGACAATAGTATACGTGTATTTGCACTTACAGGATGAACCACCCATATTAAGACAAGAAACCCACTAAAATAATAGCTTTCTATCTATTTGAGGAAAAAATTCCGTTGAGGTAAAGTAACCTTTATGAAAACGTAATATGGATGAATGCAAAAGTTGGTAATAAAGTTAAGGCTGAGACAAAACTTTGGTCAAGATTGATCCATGTGCCTTTTTGATACGAGTTAAAACAAATATTTTAATATCATCCTTACAGTTTGACACACCCCAAGAAAAGCATCAAATAAATATTTTTTCATTAAGAACCAAGGAGGCTGGGCTACGTAAGTATTCTTTCTGTCAAGTATCGGTCACCTGCTATATCATCAAGAAGCATATAAATGCACATTTGTAAAAACCAGGGTCATGCACACTGTTGATACTCTGCAGCACTGTTTTCGAAGCTGGAATTTACAAGAATTCTTTGAGAATGTCAGAATCGGAGCCTTAATATTAGCTTTCCAAATGACGTAAGTTGGCAGAATACAACCGAAAAAGTATCTCAAAATTTCAAAAACAGCAACAGACGAAGAGCATGACATCGCTTTAACCCGTCTAGACACCTGTAGCACAGCCTGTCTGTCCAATCCATCAGCTGGGATCACAAGGGCCAAACATTTCAGAACTAGCTCGCAAACGTCTACAAAGACTTTCAGGGGCTCTCCTTTGGTATTTTTTTCTCTCTCTTTTTTAAATGTTAATTGATTCATCAGAATTTTCCAAAGGGCGACATGTTTTGGCAAGTAATTGAAGAAAATTTCTTGCTGTTTGAGCGCTGTCAGATTGGTGCAGTAGTTATAGATTGTTGGTGATACATTGTTTTGGAAGAGGATAGCACATTCTTTTCTTTTTCTGCCCTGACGTTTCCGCAGCAACTTTTGTGGTTTGTGATCAGCAGTTCTGAATATTCAGCTTTGAAACTTGTGATTTTTTTACAATAGCGCATAACTCCCAACCATTCATATTCTTGCTCTCGATGTATCCCACCAAGTTCTCCCTTCGATTTTCATCAACATTGTGGTGTTAAATTAGGGCGACGTGCTTGGCGTTAGATGAATCAATTACGTTATTCATCTTCATGTCAAACAGAGGACCAAAGATTTTCTGGGAACCTTCTTCTGTTCCAAATGAACTGGTTTAAACAGAAAAGAATGTCGTTTTGTGCTGCCTTTGTTATGTACAAAGCATTTCTTTGCGATTTCTTCAGATAATTATGAAGAGCAGCGTCACCAGCGTCAGCACGAAAGAAAAGTTTTCACTGTTGAATGTGCTATTCTCTTCCTAACTTGTTCTGTCGTCTTTATGGCCTCTTAGTGTTATGCCCTCACTCCTGTCTTCCACAGAATGTGAGAGCTTTGATGAAAAATCGCCAAAAGTACGCTCTGTTTTCATACACAATTTTTTTGTTTTTGTGAGAGACTATGAATTTGATATATTTTTCCTAAGTCTTAAACGGGTGAACAAACTCCTCCAGCCAGGCCATAGAGGTAATGCGATATTCACTGGTTGAATGCTTCTGCATGACTTCAGCAATGTTCTTCCAGTTCTGGTACTGTCCAGATATAAGGTGTTGAAATAATCAGTGCGATGAATCAGGAAAGAAAATGCAAGCAAAACAAAGAAATCTTCCAAGCATTAGGAATAATAAAATAATTCAAACTGTTCCAACCACCATGTACGACATGATCAATTCAGGACGCCAGATTTTCTATGATACTATTTTTACGGCTTAAATTGAAACATGAAGCCTTTCGATGACAGCCGATTTTAAATCAAATGAAATTTTTTTTGATCGTACACTTTAGGATTTATAAAACTAATGGAATGCCCATGTTGTTGTTTGAGACCAAAGAGACATTGTTAGCCTTGGTGCTTGGCAAGCTACTATGCGGAGTTTCTGGACGGCAAGTTCCAGCAAAAGCATTGTCTTTGACTTAATTTTTTCAGTATAATACCCTGACATTAGCAGATTGTAATTTATTAATGTAAGCTTAAACTAACCAAATCATCTGAGCTCCAAAAACACACAGAGAAAGTTATCTGATTGAGTGTAAAGAGTATAATGTATAGTAGCTAGAGACTCATAGACTTCTATCATTACTTTCCTGTACACTCAGGCAATACATAAGTCTACGATTTCTGGATTGTCTGAATTTTAGGAGGATTTGCACACTGAACCTCCTCTTAGATCCGCTCCTAATTACTACTATTTCTATTGCTACTGCTACTTCATTACCATAATCTCATTCCTATTCTTATTTTTCTACTACTTCTTTATTGCTAATAGATTTTTCTTTTTCCGATTCTTCTTCTTCTTTGTGTCTCTTTGAATGGGTACTATCCTAACATAACAATTCTGTTAAATTATCTCCGTCTCCATAACATTCACCTTAACACCCGTCGCTATCATGTGATTTTTCTCTTTTCTCGACACCCCATCTTTTGTTGATAGTGTCATGTCGTCCTATCCTTGTAGCAAGCTACCAAATAAATGATTTTTAGCACTAGAGATTTAGCATGAAAAGTATTCTACTTTTTTTGTAAAAATTATAACAAAATTGATTTCAAGGAGTTATGCTTTAAAGTATGCGAAGTGTTACACTTTTTAATATGAGAACTAGAAAAATTTGAGTTTTGAGCCCAGATGTCTTTGCTCTTAAACAACAGGCGTATTTATTCTCTTATTGCTTTCTCCGCAATGTTAAGCCTGGAAATCTTACAAAACTATTCTTGCAAACCCAATTATATCAGCTGATGTTGTGTGTTAGTTGTGAGAGAAGACCATTGAAGAATAGTTGAAAATGAAGTGATAATAAAACATTTCTTTTCGGGCTTTGTTTAAAAATTGCTTAAGAAACAGTTACTTATCACTATGTTGATGAGATCTTGTTGCCGAACCAACATTTCGCAACATTTGAATTTGCAAATTGCCTCTTGAAGAGCTTTGGCATTGTTCTTTTACATTTTAATATTAGGGCTGATGGAATATTTTTTCATTTTCATTAAGGTATGAAGTTTGCTGAGATTTAACTATCATGCAATCATGAAATCTAAATCCCTATTTTATAGTTAATGAGAAAAGTAAGAATGAAAGGAAGAATTTCTCTGTAAACCATACAGCAAATAAGACTACGCTACTGAAAACATCGTCCATCAATTCAGTAAAAAACCAACTTCCTTTGCCACAAAAAAAGGCACAGCACCACTTCTGCTGCTCAAATTGAATGAGAGCTCGGGGTTTACACTATCTCCGGTGCAAAAACGGTTGCTAAATTGTGCTTTAATAAGAAAAGTCCATTTTCCGGGAGACTAAATAGCGTCACATAAAAAATAAAATTTTTCCGCAACACGTGATAAACGAAAATTGAGGTGGTAATTTCAAGTGAAACGGTCCACTTAAACCAACTAAGTCTTTTTTTTTAAGTTTTAACGTCATTTTCCCCCAGCAATTGGGGCTCAGACGGTGCCTTTTAGAGGGACTTTGATTTGGCAGTGAGGAATTTCTTGGTCGGATGCTTTTCCTGACGCCAACCAATGGCTTTTTTTCTTTGTGAAGTTCCACATTCTCCTTGACAGCTCGGGGAATCGAACCCGGAATCCTGGTTACTATGCAGTCGCACTAACCATCAAGCCACGGCTCCTCACTTGAACCCAACTAGATGTGCCAAATAATATATTCCACTAAAACAGCTTCTCCTTTTGGAATATTAATTCCCATGAAGTTAACAAAACAACTCGTGTGAAAAATCTTTCCAACTTTAATCATAAATTCCCTTTTCAACAGGCACAAAGCTAAAAAAATTCTAAAAATGCTGTCACGTAGCCACTCAGCACCAACCTGTGATCATATCAACAGATTATTAATGACGTCAGCAAAATAAAGCATGGCCAGGTTATTTCTCAGATGCTCCAGAAAAAGCGCCCTTGGTCGTCCTTCATAACCTGTTCTTTGCTTCGGTAACGAAACTGAATGTTATTTCTAAAAGGCTGTGATAGATCATCGATATTCAAGAAGCAGGGTAGACCAAGCTGTAAAAGCTCAACGATGTAATTATCGCAAAACGATTTGATGGAGCCTTTACTCTCATGAAAAATGGCTAAAAATGTTAACAGCCGAAACATTTAAGTGCATTTCTGCTTGAAACACTTTGCAATTTGTTAAATTTAGTTAGTTAAATAAAGCGCATTGTGTATGTTCTGCTTAAAATTTTGATGTTCTCCTACTCAGTATGTCGAGCTAGACAGTTGTGAATGCTTTATTCTTGATAACTGCAAAAACCACAATGTTTAGGAAATCAAAGTGAAAGTCAGTCGAGTTTTTTTGTCTTGCCTGAAGACATGCAGACGACTAGGTAATTTGTCAGATAACGTGCCAGATGATGATCATGAAAGATAATTTCTTTGTTGATTTACATGCTTGTAGAATGGATGAGTAACATTACGTTCGCTTTTGACTTTGAAGACAACGTTTCTTTGAAAATGAAATAAATAATGATAAAAAAATTAAACCTGGCTCCTGTTTACGCACCTTATCACAAGGTCATATTGTCTGTTTACGTACAAAGAGAATTCCCAGAAACAAGTTAAGGGTGGGCTTAAATGGTGAATTAGGGATTTTGGTATCCAACTTTTAAAAACGTTATGGCTAGTCTTTCATCTCTTCTAATTCTATATTCGTTTTGACTCAGTTAATCTCTGGTACCATCTACCTTATGTGGCAACAAATTTTTAAAATTTCATTTTACTAAACCAATTTAGTGAATTTGCGTTATTTCAAATGGTCGTTTTCTATTTTTTCCAGGCGTTTTACTGTCTGATAACACAAGATGTCTACCAAATTTCAATTTTTTAAAGGTGTCGAATCTGCCTTGAAACAACACAGAGAGAAAAACAAAATGGGTTGCCCATAAAATAATTTACCAGTTTCTGTATCACAGTTTTCAGTATAATTCTGCTTTGACTTCTATTAGCGGCTGCAGAAAGCAGATAACACGCAAATTAGAGAGGATTTCGGGAAAGGAGGTCTTGCAGCAAACAAATATTTGTCTCCAGAAATATAATTAAATTAAGGTTGAAATTCCAGTTACACGTGGTATTTTATTACATGGACTTTCAGAAGCTGTTTGACGGTGTATACAGTCGATTTGAAAAGCGATGGAAGCTTTTGGAATACAGAGATAAATATTCACCAACACTTAATCTATGTACAGTAATCTTCTTTGCACGATGAAAAAAGAGAAAGCTAGATTCATGTAACCTACGG
Organism: Morbakka virulenta; assembly: GCA_003991215.1. NCBI lineage: Eukaryota > Metazoa > Cnidaria > Cubozoa > Carybdeida > Carukiidae > Morbakka > Morbakka virulenta. The sequence continues at coordinate 3,566,936 of RDPX01000018.1, read as the reverse complement.
AATATAAGGGCGATTCTTCGCGATCTCGCCAAGAGACCATGGCGAGATCGAAATTTTCAGACAAGGTTGGACAAGAGGAGTTTCGCAGGACACCTCAAGAAAGAAAATAGAAACTTGAAGGACATGCCCTGAGATTGCCACCTGGTTGGTTGGCTCGCCACGTTCGTTCCTGGAGACATGGAGCCGAAAGAGGGAAAAGAGGTAGTGCTTAGGAAAGTCACTTTTCAGGTCGATCTGAAGGCAAATGGAATTTACACACGAAATTTTCAAGATATTAAGAAGATCGAGTCCTTTGGCACTTTTTGTTGCTCGAAAGATCAACTGCTCGAGCAGTTGATCTTACAATTTCACACTGGGTATAAGAATATTATGAAGTCAAAATTTCAGATAAACAAGGACATGTTGTTTATCCACAACAATACCCCATGATTCAGAATTTACTCCCTAAAATTTATATGAGACAAAGAGACATGGAATAAAACTTTGACAAACGAGGTTAAGTAAACTGTTAAGATGTGGGCCTTAGTGAAAACAGCTGCAGCCAACAGCCTGATGTAGCAAAGTCTGTTGTTTGACCTATGTTCTGCTGGGAACAAGAAAGACCAAAAAAAATTATAATGGCTGTTAAGCTTGATTTAATTATTTGCAATAAAAAAAAATATGACAAGTTAAATGTCTTGAACTATTACAATCATTTTATACGGATTTAGAAAAAGCAATTAATGGAATTCATTCTAGAGGGAACATAATGTAAGATGAAGAATTGGCCGAACTAAAAGTACAGTTGCCAAAAGGCTGCATAATTTGGTAGAGCTCTTAACATATTGGCATGTTTAATCAAGATAATTAAGGCACAATTTGTATGAGGATAAGCATTCATTGACAAATGAGTAAATGCTGGGATAGATTTGATGATTTTGTTGGAGCAAATAAATGTTTGACACTGAATAAAGTTTGTAAATGTCAGTAATTTATAGGGGTGAATAATGCCTTCACCTTCGCTTAGTCGGAAAATAGTTGAGAAAAAAAATCTAACAATACAGTTAAATGTTAGATTAATAGAGGATGTACTGCACAAGACATGGTTACAGGTTTTTTTTTCACGCCCAATAATCACAGTTTGGTAGACAGGATTTCAAAAGAACTTTGGCAAGTTTCCGAGTTACTGATGTGAAATTTGTTCTTTCTTATGTGTGACGCAGTTTCCTTAGTGGAAATCTTCTACTTAGGGCCATTTTCTGTTTTTACTCTTTCACAGTTGAAGAAAATTAACAAACGGTAAGTAAACACAGCAGCCCTATGAGTTCTTTTACTAATCCTCTCCAATATAGATACCACATCATAAATCCATAACAATTAAAGTATCTTATAACAAAGTAAAGAATATTCTTAATGATAAAGGTGTACTTGCTGAGTCATACATTAAGTGTCTAAGAGTCTGAGGAGTCTGAGAAATAAGATTTTTCCCCAGCGTTTATTGTTGCTGCTGGAAGCATGTGATAAGAAAAAGCCATACATCCAAAGCGTCACCAAGAAAAAAGCATTCAGTTAAAAGTGAATACAAAGAAATCTGATGAGATCTTATCGAAAGTTATCATTGCTGAATAAGATTTTTATGTGTGTTGTCGAGAACCTCTTTTTGCTGAAACTGTCAAATTGCCTCCCCTTTTCTGATCAAGGGGCCAGAATGAAAATAAGGTCTTCATGATCTGTATTATGCTACCCCTGCCACCGATTCTCTAGATTATCGTCCCGCCTGTTTGTTTCGTTCTTTTTTGTTTCTCTTTACTCTTATTTTTAACTATTTTGGATAATATGTATTAGGTTTTTAACATTTACATTTGAACATTTGTATTTTTTTTGTTAGTGGCGAGTAAATACATACATACATCATAAAGATTCCTGTTTCAAATCATCATTTTGCCTCATAAAAATTAAATTTGTTTATTTTTTTCAGCAAAGTTTTGCATTACTCTCACGTGATACTTTTACTTATTTTCATTTGACAGCAGATTTGCGTTAGACGAGAAAGTTGAAGTGAGTCACCATTTTAATTACGGGATTGGATCGATTGTGGTACAATTTTCATAAAAAGAACAATAACCATTCCACTCCAGTCGGTTTAAACTTGCCCAGTGGAAAACCTAATTAATGCTTGAAGTAGGAACAGTTTTTTTAATCGAACCATTAACTAGCAAAATGACAAAACTATCACATCAGGGAACAACCCATTAGAAAACACAAATTTTAGAACTGCTTTTGGGCCAGTTCTCGATTTTTTTTGACAAAGTTCTGTTGACGAGTTTAAAATATTTTTTCTTGGAAAAGAAAGGTTTGTGAATTATTATGAGAACATGACCCCTGATAAAGCTTTACACATGACTAATCATAGTAGCAAATCTAATATCTGACATTATAAACTTAATGATTTCCCGAATTCTAGGAAATTATAGCTTAAACGTTTTTGTAGTTTTTAATTAGGATCTAAATTGTAGAGCTTAAACATTTCTTTACATAGGAACACTATTGAAATGAATGATTAGGAAGATTGTCTGGGATTTAAAAATGTCCAAAAATTTTTTACTAAAGATGTATAAGATTTTCATAAAAAAAAAGTAAGATAAGAACTATCTCACCAGCGATGTTAATATCAGTATTTTCCTACATTGTAAGTAATGATGGAGCTGTTGTCCTTTTCTCAATATTATACATGTACGATTTTCATTTACCATTCATCAGGTTAGGCTGTCATACACGTTTTGGACACATGAACGGTAATTTATTATTTCTTCTGTATATTATGGAAAAATAAAAAGCAAAGCAGAAATATGTGTTAAGTTAAACACGCAATTAAAAATATGAAATAGGATTAAAAACAAGCAACAAAAAATAATTTGTATGATTTTGTCCTGACCTAATTATATTGAATGCAAAAATTTGCAAAAATAAAGGTTTTAACTCATCTGATTCTTTTCTTGAATGAGAAAAAAATTGGTAAATTGCTGAATCTTTAATTCTGTTTGTTTGCTATTGCTATTGAAGGATTATGAAAGATGCTTTTTGTTTACCACTGCTGACAGACATAAAGCGCATTTCCTCAGCTCATAATAATAAGTGAAGAGCTAAGATAAAGGACGTACAGTACGTTGTACCTGTTATTAACTCTCGTACACCAATGCCTGTAGTCAAATAATAAGAAATTATTATTTGATTGTGGAGGTCGTGTAGTAAGTCAGCGGACTACCTATGGATCATCATCAATCAATCTATGGAATCCCTTGTTCGAGCCTATAAAACTACATAAAAAACTTATTTCCTTTTTCCAGGAATAAAACCACCTTGAAAGATGTGTATTAGTCAGAGCCGAACATTTTAACATGCCGAAACCTCTTCACTTCATTTTGTGGTACACAGGGTATGAACGATTAAGTGCACGTACAGGCTAAAAAATTATGATTGTCATAATAGTCATTGTCATCGCTATGATGAAAATGCTGATAATAGAACAAGGTATCGTAAAGTGGACCTTACAAAATGCAAGAAATAGGGTTTTTCTACAATTGATAATATAGATATTGTGCTTTAAAAAGATTTTTGGTTCTTTAATAGGATTTAAGTTAATTATCACCTACTAGGGAGTTTGATGTCAGAATGATTATTAAGGATTTTGATAGTTCGGTAAGAATGCCGTTTTTGTTACATCTGAAACATGGGACAATTTTGAAATAGGCTTGGGAAGAAGCAAAAAAAGTTTAATAAGAGTAAAGTTTCTGTCCAAAGTATAAATATCACGTACGTGACACTGGCATAGCAACTCAAGAGAAAAAAAATAGCATTTTGGTTAACCACCAGTCGATCCCATAGAAAGTTAACAGTGTATTGGTTACAATAAAATTACTGGGAGATTCCAAGGCTATATTGCAACTCTGTAGGGTGAGTTAAAAGAGGACATTTTAGTGAGACCGCTTTTACTGTATAAAACCAGATTAGGCAGCTTGTTTAGAAAGTGAAGGGACATTAACTAGGAAGTTAAAGAAAAGAATATATAACAAAAATTCATTTGTGGGAAATGCTCGATTACATCAGCAGTAATCTTTGCAAAAACAAAATAGCAAAAAGTGTCTTATTTAAGTAATTTTATTACAAAGGTGGAAGAAACATTGTTTGATGGACTGTAAGGGGAGTGGAGAAATTGATGTGAAGTTCAGAATTCGGCTAACATAAAGTTCTCAGAAGACTTTTAAATACTTGGGATCAACAGTACATTGCGATGGTGGTGGGGGGGGGGATGAGATGTAGAAGTCAAAAAGAGAATATAAGCAGATTTGGGTGGATGGAGGAAGGTAACAGGCGTACTATGTGACAGAAAGCTACCGCCAAAAGTGAAGGGGAAAATATATAAGACGGTAGTGTGGCCAGCTTTGCTGTATGAGCGTGAGTCAGTAGCGACAACAAAGAAACCTGAAGTGGAGTTGAAGGCAGAATTGAGAATGCTGAGGTGGGTTCTTGGAGTCACTCGCCTGGATAAAATGAGAAATGAATACATCAGAGGTACAGCACATGTTAGGAGATTGAGCGAGAAGCAAAGGGAGGCAAGATTGATTGAGATGGTATGGACATGTTATCAAAAGGGAAGAGAGCTATATTGGAAGGAGAATGTTAGAATCTGCCAGGGAGGAGGAAGAGAGAGGGAGGCCAAGGAGACATTTAAGGATGTAATAGCAGAGGAGATCAGGGGGATAGGAGTGAGAAGGAAAGACGCTGCCGAAAGTATAAAATGGAGAGGGGCGATCCACTGTGCCCACCCCTAACAGGGAGCAGCCGGAAGATAAAGAAGAAGAACAAGAAACTAGCTTAAACTTGTCAACAACATGTAGTGCATGGAGAATATTCCTTTGAGTGAAACTTTGATCTAATTTCGTAAACAAAAGCTAAGTTGCAGAACTGGAAACACTTCTTTTGACACAAAAAACACAAAATCAAAAATCTTTTTTATCCACCCTAATTGATGGGAAAAATTATATGTTCGGGTTTAAAACTAGAAGTAAGTAAATCAGAAAAATTACCATTGCCATATTATATAGTACCTTTAAGTACTGTAAGTCAACGCTAAATTGATCTTGTGGAAACTTAATAAAACTGGAAAATAAGTCAACAAAGTAAGTACATTAACAAAATGACAAAGTTCCTATTTTAGCAGGTCCTGTACAATTGCAAAGACCATACAGTATTAATTTGTTGGCAGAATTGCTTTTGATGTCAATTTTCACTAGTCGCTCAAATAATCTGACATTAAACCAAGAGTAGAAAATATTTTACTTTACTTTGCTTTTTATTCTTCTGTAAGCCAACTATCTTACCATTAATGTGTCGATGTTCATTTCGACATGAAAGAGTTTCGAAAAAAGGTACTAGGTGTTATTAATAATAATTATAGTAATAATAATAATAATAATAATAATAATAATAATAATAATAATAATAATAATAATAAAATAAAAATAAAAGAGGATAAAAGGAACAATCCAAGAACTAAGAAAGCATGTGAATATTTTGCAAAGAAATAAAAGAGGAGAACTCACCAGAAAGGAAAGGTATAAAGAACTGGATAGGAAATATCAAATTAAGAAAAAAGGAGAAAATGTCGTTATTGAAGAGCTGAAGCAAAAACTGCAGGCGAAAGTAGCAAAACTGAAGAGGTATGAACAGAGAATTAATCAATTTAGAATTAATAGGCTGTTTCAGCAAGACCAGAAAAAAGTATATCAGGAATTTA
>RDPX01000018.1:3507949-3551906 GCA_003991215.1 Morbakka virulenta | reverse complement strand
ACGTAGTAAGACATGGGATCAGCCGCCCCTCCTTTATTGGGTGCTACGTTACTCTGTGCGTCCCTGATACCATGCCTTGATAGTGAGTGGTATTTCTTAGAGTAATGATGTAATGTATACACGGCATACAATTGTATTAAGTGATAACATGGAAAAATATATGCTTGAAGTATAAAAAAAATATTAATATTATTATTATTATTATTATTTGAAATGTTTTAACACAAAACAAAGCTTCGGATTAATAAAAAAACTGCTATTAATGCTAGTCGTCCTTGAAATGTAATTGGAAATAAATGTATGGGATGGTCAGTAGATAAAATTGGTCTAAGAATTAAAAAAGTCCTTGTTATTGTTATATACATAATACACTTTAAAATGTGACCTTAATATGTTGCAAAAGTTAGATGGTGGGCCTGAATGCTTTACCTCCAAATGCAGAGAGTTGAAAAATCTCACGCCCATGAAGAAGAAGGAATATCCTGTGGTCTCTTTTATAATTTTCGGAACAATAAGTTAGAATCAGATTTCTGATTCTAACAGAGTGCTAGTTAGTAGAAAAATAATTTCTGAAATGTTCACACTCTAGCCCACTTAACTATTGCAAATCATTATGCATTCATATTTTTGTTTAAGGTTAGCTAAGTGATCCACCAAAATTGCTTCTTTTAATAGAATCGGGGTTTTGATTTTGAGTTTTCGTGGACTTCAAATTCGACATGCATTTGTGCAGGAACAATAAGCAATTATTGCTTGTAGAAGGAAAGAGGTACTTTTATTATTTATTACATTCATAGCTGTGACAGAAGACGTAAACAGGAGGAAATTTTCCTGCAATTGTCAATGAAATCATTTTTTAATTTGACAGTTTGGTCTAAATTTGTTCCCAAATATTTTTAATTGGTTGTGTTATTGATTTTTGACACGTCGTAGCAAAGATCTAACTCCTTGCACGACAATTTTTTTTCAGAGCCAAACAACACTGCCTAGGTTATTTTTTTCGTGGTATTTTTATGATCAGATCGTTTTTAACCAAGTATGTATGAAGGTGGTAACTCTCACTGCTCACCTATGACTCAATTTCTTCCTGATTTCACTGTAATACTGAACAGTTTGTCTTCTGTCGAAAAGATATTCTTTGAACCACTTCAATTCTTTGTGATTTTTAGGATACGAGGGCAGTTTGTTCAATAAAACAGAGTGCCCTACCCTCTCAGCGCCTTGGATACATAAACAAAAAGGTCTCCAGCAATGTTCACGTTGGATGTTATCAAGAAACATGGTGGTTGCTAATTCAGTACTTCTCTTGGCTCTGTACCCACACTGGTTGTTAGAGAGCAAACTGTGCCATTCAAAATACTCCATCAAGTGCGTATGAATAACTCTTTTTGAAGTACGTTGTATAGAATCGGTATCACAGATATCGGTCCATACTTATCTGTGCTTGTGGTATTGCCAGATTCTCCTGGTTTTCCATTCTCCTGGTGGTATTGCTAGCCTTTAAAGAAAATTAGTGACACTAAGAGTTAATGAGGTCATAAACGATATGAGAACTCATAACACGACTAAAAATCCTTAATGCTATTGCTTTTTACTGTGCAATAAAATTGGGATTAAAAATCCTCACAAATAGAAATAACATACAAAAAAGGAGCCTTTGTAGAAAAAAGGCTGAATGACTCTATTAAGGAGATTAAGAAACATATTTATCTGTTTGAAAGGAAGACAAACGGTGAAAAAGTAACTAAAAGTACCTTGGCATTGATTGAACAAAAATACGAGGTGAAAGCAAAAGGCCTAAATGTTGTTGTAGAAGTACTGAAACAACACAGGAAAGTCAAGGGGTGAAAACTGAAGCACTAGAAACGGGTAACAGAACAGTACAGAGTGAATAGACTATTCAACCAAGACCAGAAAAGAGTGTATCAAGAGCTAAATGGAAACAAGAAAAACGAAAATATAATAACAAATGCTGATGAGAATAGGGAGTTCTGGTCTAACATTTGGTCAAAGAAAACGACTCCTCAGAAGAATAAAGAATGATTACAGCAATTGAAACACGAGAAAGGTGGTTAACAACAAGGTGATATTGAAATTTGGGAGGCAAGTGTCAACGAGCAGTAGTGTAATACACTACTAAACTGAAAAGTGTTTAGATCAGAAGGGGTGGAGGGATACTGAATGAAGAAAGTAGTCGGACTTCATAGTCGCATTACGGCTTGAATGAACCGACCGACTAAAACAATGCTGAAAAGTCAGAATAGATGACAGAAGGAGGAATGTGTTTTGTCACAGAAACCTAAACAAAGGAAATGATGTTAGGAATTTCAGGCCAATTTCTTGTTTAGCATTAATGATAAAACTATTAATGGGTATCATCACAGACTACATGTACAGATATCTTGACAAGAACAACCTACCAAATAAGCCAAAAGGGTGTCGATGAAAAAGCAGAGGGACAAATGATTAACTTTTGATCGATTAAAGCATCTTGAGTGATTGTAAGAGGAGGAACAAAAATCGAGCTGTGACATGGATGGATTACAAGAAACCCTATGAGATGGTCCCACACTCGTGGGTCATTGATCGCCTAGACTTAATGAGAGTCTCACAAAGTATCGTGAACTTAATCAAAGGATCTATGTCCAACTGGAAACAGAGTTGACTGCAGATGTGTCGGAAAAATCAGAAAAGGTGTATTCTAAGGAGATAGTTCATCTCCTCTTTTGTTTTGTTGTGTGTATGATCCCGCTGTCAATGGTATGTAATAAAATGTCACCAGGGAGTGTATTAGACATTGAAAAAACTAACCATATATTGTTTACGGATGATTTGAAGCTATTTTCGAACAATGAAAAGGAGATCAACAGTTTAGTACCAAGGCTTGCAGGTGTAAGTAACTGGATAAGGATGGACCCTGGGATTCAGAAATACGGGTTGCATAAGGATACATTGAAAGAACTATTTAGGAAAGAATACCTTCGACGAACAAGGTTAGTTTTACAGTCAAGACTTCAAAGCCGAAAAGATATCTGGTTATAAACACATGGGCTGTTTCCCTGATGAGATACAGAGCGGGTGACCTAAACTGGAAGAAGGAGGAACTGAAAGAAAGGCAAGGTGGACAAGAATGATTATGACGATGAACAGAGAATTGAACCCGAACAGTGACGTGGTACGTATTTATGTGAAAAGAAAGGAGGGAGGACGAGGATTGTTGGGAATAAAACTCGCTGTTAAAACAAAAAATAACCTTTCATGATATGTAAACAATATGTAGGAAAAAGCGCTTAGAATGGTCCAACTCCACAGATATCTGCGGACTGAAGAAAGCAAAGATCCAAAGGCCTCTAAAAGGAGCAAAGTAATGCATTGGTTAGTGACTGGCATAAGAATAAGATGTAAGGACAGTTTCGTAGATGTAATGAAGGGGCTGATTGGGAGAAGTCTTTGAAGTGGCTGAACAATGGAGACCTAAAAGCTACCACTAAACCACCAAAATGTAGTGCCCTGGAACTGTCACTTAAAACAAAAAACATCAAGCAGATAAAACTGCTGACTCCCTCCTATGTAGAATGTCCGCCTATAAAAGGGAAACTGTAGACCACATCATAAGCCGATGTTCCAAAATGGAACAGAAAGAATATAAATGTAGGCATAAAAACGTTCCAATATACATCCACTGATGCTATGTGAAAGTGCAAAGTTAGAATGAGGGAATAAATGGTACTCCCATAAACCATAAGCATGTTTAGAGAATGATGAATAAAAAATATTATGGAACATGATGATCCAGCGAGACAAGAAAACCAGGTATTGTAGTCGTTTAAAACAGAACAAAAATAGCAAAGATTATTGATACTGCTTTGCCCGCGGACTCAAAGGTTGACGAAAAAGAAATAGAAAAAATTGAAAAATATCAAATGTCAAAAGATGAAATTGTAAGACTGTTGAATTTAAAGGAGGCGTATGTAATACCAGTTGATATTGGAGCTCCAGAAATGGTGAGTAAGAAATGTAATGGATATCTAAAACAAGTAAAGAGGAACATCAGGATGAAAATAATACAGAAAACAACTTTGTTGGGTACATCCCATATCCTCACGAGATAGAGTGTATTTATCATTATTATTATTATTTTTATCATCATCATCATCATCATCATCATTATTATCATTATTATTATTATTATTATTATTATTATTATTATTATTATTATTATGTTTTATTCGCTTGATTTCGAGTGAAGGTTTTATTCCCGATTATTTGTCTTAAAACCGGATAAACAGTAGTTAACTAAGGTTTCAAGAATTCTTATACCGGTGTCAAGATGGACAGGACTTTCCTGAGGATACAAATTAAGCTGGATCAGATTGTGCAGTTTCGACTTGGAAGAATGAAGGCACCCTTAGGTACAACTACCTTTAGGTCACTCTTCAGTAAGGGGTAGTACTTGTTAGCTTACTCCGAGACAATTAAATACCTGTTTGGGATTCTGCTTGGGCTAGTCTGTCTGATGGGCAGGGGGACTCTTTATTTCTGGATGACAATCTAACAACCCTAGCGATGATGTCACGATAAAAACGCTGGTGGTTCTGCATCGTAAAACACACCATTTTTGAGTGCAAAATGAGTCAAGAATACTTTCAAGATAACGACGTAAATTGAATTGGAACAGAAAGTGAAGACCCCTCGCCAGGGAGGTGTCCTGTGACACATCAGCACAGGCCCTGTCGTCAACCAGTTACTACTAAAAAAAAGGGAGAAATAGAATAAAGAGGTAAATGTTATAATAATGGATTCCTTTTTCAAAAGCAAACCTACTGATAAGAATAGATTGCCTATTAGAGGCTACAGACAGCGGATGAACAAAGCTTGGAAAGAAAAAGGGATGTTCCCATAAAAGGAACAGAGAATAGCAGATCAGAGAGGGACGATAAAAAAGAACGGTTTGTTGAAGGACATGGAATTGGAAGGAATAAACAGAAAATATTAAATGAAGACAAACAAGAGACAAGAAATACCATAGAAGCAAGATCAAGATAAATATACTGATAACAATGAGATCATTTATTCAGATGAGCCATGTGTAAATGTTGAAATTCATAAGGATCACAGTGAAGAATATGCGGAGTTAAAAGATGAACAGAAAGCTACATTCAATAGAATAAAGGAAACAATGGTGACCGATGGCAAATGAGTTTTACCACTCAAAACGTGAATAAAGTTGTTGGATACATCGAAACAAGCAACATCACCCAAAACTAAGAATTTAATGAAGGTAATCAGTGCATTAGAAGCTAGAACTGAAGAAGGAAAGAAGGGAAAGGTAATAGAAAGAGCTACAGTGGAACATGTCAGTACAATAGATCGAGAAAGAAAAGGGGAATTGGAATCAAGAAGAAAATACCTAGAAAAAAAGAAAAAGTACAGTGCTGACAGAAAAGGACTTTTTGTAGCAATAGAGGAACTGAATCAAAGATTGACTGCTAAAGCAACAACCCCTCCCTCCCCCGATTCGAACAAAGAATAAATCAGTACAGACAAAATTGTCTATTTAATGCAGATCAAAAAAGGTTTTACGGGAAGCTTGTGGAAGTATTAGATATAGCAGGAAGGTCCCAAATTGAGAAGAAAGCAAGATTTTGGAGTGATATTTGGGCTGCTGGTAGCCAACATCATAAAAATAAAGGTTTGCTAAACAAGAGGATGTTTGTATAACAATGAAGCAAGTAACGAAACAGTGTAAAAAATGCCAAACTGGAAGGCATCTATCTCTGACAGTGTCCTGGGATTTTAGTTAAATAAGATAACAAGATAGAATGAAAGTATAGTGATTCAATTAAATAGACTGCCTGAAAAAGAAGCTATGTTGCCTGTTTGGCTGACACTTGGCAAGACAATATTGTGGCAGAAAGACTCAGCCAAAGCTTGCTTCCACCTAAGCAAAAAGGATGCATAAAGAATTCTTGAGGCACGAAAGGTTCAACTTTTGATAGGTCCAAATAGACTGTTTGATAAAGAAGCTTTGTTGCCTGTTTGGGTGACACTTAGCAAGATCTTGATGATACGATGAAAATAACTAGCTTCCATCTAAGCGAAAAGGATGCATAAAGAATTCTTGAGGCACGAAAGGTTCAACTTTTGATAGGTCCAAATAGACTGTTTGATAAAGAAGCTTTGTTGCCTGTTTGGGTGACACTTAGCAAAATCTTGATGATACGATGAAAACAACTAGCTTCCATCTAAGCAAAAAGGATGCATAAAGAATTCTTGAGGCACGAAAGGTTCAACTTTTGATAGGTCCAAATAGACTGTTTGATAAAGAAGCTTTGTTGCCTGTTTGGGTGACACTTAGCAAGATCTTGATGATACGATGAAAACAACTAGCTTCCATCTAAGCAAAAAGGATACATAAAGAATTCTTGAGGCACGAAAGGTTCAACTTTTGATAGGTCCAAATAGACTGTTTGATAAAGAAGCTTTGTTGCCTGTTTGGGTGACACTTAGCAAGATCTTGATGATACGATGAAAACAACTAGCTTCCATCTAAGCGAAAAGGATGCATAAAGAATTCTAGAGGCACGAAAGATCAACTTTTGATAGGTCGAATCGTTCTAATAGGTTGCTAAAGGAAGCTTATAAATTTGGCTAAGGCCTGGGTGGACTACGGTACAACATATGGTATGGTTCTTCATTCACTGATTGTTAAATGAATGGAAATGTTTGGTATTTCAGAAAATATCAAGACATTTTTGATTGGTAACATAAATTATATGGAAGAAGAAACTAATGTCATCTGTGGGATATTTAGAAACCTTCAGTATTAAGAGGGGTATTTTCCAAGCTGATAGACTCTCCACTCTTTTGTTTGCTTTTTTTCATGTTCCAATTATCTTTGATACTGAGAAAGGTTGCAGCTGGGTATGAATTAGGTATGAATTTACAGAAAGAAGTCCTAAAATCAACAATTGGTTATTGATGGACAATTTGAATTACTTGTTAAATAGTAGGTTTATAATAGATTCATTAATAAAAATGGTACATTTGTTCAGTAGCTATTTTGGTTTGGTATTCTGCATAGATAAATTAGTGAGGGGCAATGAAAAGAGGAAAGCTGGTAGAATGCCATGGGATTGAATTGTTGAATGGAGAACCTGTCCAAAATGTGGCGAAAACTGGATATGAATATCTTAGGGTTCTCAAGTTAGATAAAATAAAGGAAAGTGTTTCGAAGGAACAGTTTAGTAAAGAATATTTCAGGAGGTTTAAACTAGCCTTAATGTCAAGCCTACATGACAGAAATGATATTCCAGCAGCGAATACATTGGCTGTTTCACTTCTCAGGTACATTGGAGGCATTATAAGGTGAGCTAAAGATGAATTGACGTAAATGGATAGGAAAGTGCGTAAACGTATGGCAATAAATGGAATATTGAACCCCGAAAGCGAGTAAACAGGATTTCTGTCCCGCGGGAAGAACGTGACAGAGGATTAGTCAGCTGTGAAGGGTCCAAGCTGAAAAAAATAACACGGGATGTTATGTTAACCATAGCCCAAAATTACTAATTCAGCTGACAAAAGAGTCGGAACTTCTTGAGACAGAATTTTGCACAGAGCCAGATGAGTTTAAGTAGACGGTTATATGAGAGTTAAAGGATACGTGCAGAGAGAGAAAAATTTGTAAGGCCAATTTGTTCGATAGATAAATGATAATATGGATGAGACTAAATCTTGGAATTGAATAAGAAATTCAGATCTTAAATCTAGGACACTGTCATTTATTTTTGCCGCCCAAGAACAAGCATTAAGAACCAATTATTTAAAATTTCATGTCGATAAAACATCTGAAAAGTTCGTGTCGATAAAACATCTAAACTCTGAAGATTGTGTGGTGCCAAAGGTGAAAGCATTCCCCACCCCTTTGGCAAAAGTAGCAAGACTGCTCAGAAACAGTACAAGGAAATGCATGACAGTGTTGCGTGAATCATACACTGGAGTTATGTGGTATGCATGGTTTTGAAAGAGAAAGAAAATGGGATATGCATGAGCCGCAAAGTGTGCTAGAAAATTAAGGGAGAATTTTACTTAAAACACTGAAAAGGTAGACTTCCCTTGGGCTTTTACGAAAGTTAACATGCAATGAAGAAGGTTACTAGCTGTAACCAGATCTAAATGACAAACCTAACAGCGTAATACTGAGTAAAATAACAACAAGCATAATAATAATAATAATAATAATAATAATAATAATACTAATAATAATAATAATTGTGTGCTGCACAAGAACAAGCAGTAAGGACGAACTATGTCAAATACAACATCGAAAAGAGTTCTGATGTTCCCTTATGCAGGATGTGTGGTAAAAAGGGAGAAAAACTCGAACATATAATTAGTGAATGCACTACACTAGCTCAGCGAGAATATAAGAGACGGCATGACAATGTGGCGAAATTGATACATTGGAAATTTTGTGAAAAATATGGTTTAGACAGACAAGAAAAGTGGTACTATCAGTTAATAAGTTATTCCAGTATGTGTTAGGTACTGACGTTTTGAAACTGTTTGGTGGAAGTTTTAAGAAACCTTAAGTTGGAAAGGATTGAAATGAAAGAAGCATAAAATTGGTGTTCAGTTATCTTTAGACCTATATTTTGCGCTAATACAATATGGAAATGGAAGGAGGTACTTAGCATGTAATTCTACCTGCTGCCCCTTGCAATTGGTGATTCTCTACCCACTCAGGTAGAAAATCACCAGTTTTTATTGTCATTACTTATTGACTCAACGTTAATGTGAAGGATGATGATGAGATATAGGAAATGACTAGCTCATAGCTCTCCTTGACCTGCGGCTCCCCACAGGTAGAAATAAGGTTAAGATGTATTTAAGGTTTTCGGTGTGACTCGACTCGCAGCAAGTTAAAATCACAGTTGGCCTTATTCTAAACATTCCTTTGTTATATTTTGAGCTCGACTGGTTGCAATCATTAGCCAAAACAATATATAAATAAAACTTGTGATTTTCCATTTCTGTTTGTACTGCCGCACACGAATTTGCTATAAATAATACAGAACTGTGAATGCTAGTAATCATAACACAAGGATTAACTACTTACGTACAAAGAGAACAGTATGAAGAAGAATTAGCCACTAAAATCCAAACGTTGACAGAATTTCAATGATTCTCAAAGTAAGAAATTTAACTTCACAGTCATTAGAAATACCATTTATAAGAAGCAAAAACAATTGCCTTTTTTTTCTCAGTATTACGCTGGTCAACTCAGTTTTTTCATCTATTGAGTTTTAAGGAATTACAAACTGGGGTGAACGTGTCCACCTTAATCATCCCTTTGGCGACCTCTTTAAGAAGAGTATTTTCAAACAACCATTTTCCCATGGAATATAAAAAGTTGTTTCGGTCGTCGCTGGCCAAAATGAAGCAATATCATTTCACACTAACACAAGAGGAACATAGTACGCAGATCTTTTCGACAAAGAATGTTACAAGCAAGAAACCAACAATGAACAGAATAAGTAGAAAAATGGGTACACCTAGTAATATAACTTCGCATCTTTAGTACTTGTGAATAATAACCTTTTTCAGAAACATTGTCTGCTTAAATAAATAAGAGAAACCTGAGTCATTGCAGGTCAAAAAGCAGGGATTTTACGAAAAGATAACTCTAGCTTTAAGATCTTCAAGCAAAGTTCACCAAATGTCAAATCAAAGCTCGCCTTATTCATGCTAGAAAATATACTTCAGGGGGTACATATGACATGATGTTGTGCTGCTTTTTGTTTATAGTTTTTTATGACACGTTTAGTATTTTAAACAGTTTTAAACTAAATTTCCCCCCGTTTTCAACAGAGAATATTTCAATGTATTTGTGTCCAAGTAATATAACAACTACTCCTGTAGTGCCCTTATTTCCCTGTAACCGAAAAGGCAATTTCGNGGATTTTACGAAAAGATAACTCTAGCTTTAAGATCTTCAAGCAAAGTTCACCAAATGTCAAATCAAAGCTCGCCTTATTCATGCTAGAAAATATACTTCAGGGGGTACATATGACATGATGTTGTGCTGCTTTTTGTTTATAGTTTTTTATGACACGTTTAGTATTTTTAACAGTTTTAAACTAAATTTCCCCCCGTTTTCAACAGAGAATATTTCAGTGTATTTGTGTCCAAGTAATATAACAACTACTCCTGTAGTGCCCTTATTTTCCTATAACCGATAAGGCAATTTCGCTATAATGAGCTTTTTACTGAGCACAGCAAAGAAAAATTTATCGACTAAGATACAGCTTGTCATGTCTAATATTTAGTATCAGTTAAGCTGTACACAAACAGGAATATAAAAAATAAGCCAGACTTTTAAACCTTCTCAAAAAAAGCAACCTAAAATAATTAGTTTTTGGTGAATTCATGAACGGAAATAAAAATCCTGCCCTACTGATATATATATATAAAATAAAATACGGTAGTATTGCGTAGCTATCCTCTTCTCCTATTTCCTAGATGTTAGCGGGAATCACTAGAAATGTTTTTGAAGTGTTTCAAAAAAAGTGTTTTAAGCATAATTTAATCCAAGTGTCAACCTAGTAAAGGAACGTCTTTGTTTCTGGCCGATAACATAGAGGTTCCTTTAAACAAAACTCAAGTTGTAGTCTTGATAGTGGAATGGTGAACGACGTAGTCGTAGGGGACAGAGGAAGAGTTGGTGGTTGGCAAGGATGCTTGTGCCCTTTAAAGGTTATCTGAACACAGAAAAGGTTAGTCCAATTATTATCGGAGCTGGTTTGGGAGGTTGTTGTACATGATGATTGTGGATACCTGCGAATGGTTGTGTATCATGGTCATTGGTGAGAGCACGTGGTTGGATATAATGATGTGATAAGGGAAGAGGTGTAAATACAGAGAGTTTACGCCGTCGGAGTCAGAGTTCCCTTCTGCTGGTTGGCTTTAAAGTTTTATAGAAAGACAGAAGTCTAGGGAAAGATTGTCATCTTTCAAATATGAAGTTTGTTGTCCAGCGTGATTTTCACGTCAAGAAGAATTGAATCATGTTGCTTCCACGACTACGCTGAACTCCCAGTCGTCTTGTAAGTTTTTCTTTGAGCAATCCTATGATTTCCTCAACTTTCAACTCCACCATGGGGTTCTTCTTTGGTTGAATTGCCACTCCATCTCTTGTTTTGAAATAACATATATTTGTTCTTCTATTATTAATTTATGTAGTTATGTTGCTTTAACAATGGATGTCGAGATGTTATTAGAGCAAATTTTCCGCGGTCGGCCACATCTCACAATGAACTTTCAAGCTCGTCAGCAGATCGTCTAAGTTCTGGCTTGGAAGTAGGGTCAAGGTATAATAGACGGATGCAGTAGTATATTGGCTTTCCCTTGAATTTTTTGAGCTTTCAATAAATGAACGGCCCTACATAATCCAGCCCTATTCCATAAGACATTCTTTCCCCTTCAGGCCGATAAATAGATAAGTTCCCTGCAGGTGGAGCAGGGAAAGCAATAGGGCTGAAACCTGCACATCCGTGACAATGTTTGATAACCTTTTTGTTATTTGACGCGGTATTCAATGGTTTTGTTGCAGCTCGCTCATAGCGTAACCAATTCGCACATGAAACGTTTTGAGATGAAAGGTTCGAATACGCCTACGGCTGACAATAGCTTGTGGTCGCATATAGATAGGAAATTATCCAATGAGACGCTTGAGGTCGAAATGGGTTCCATTCTCGCTTTGCTGGACGTTCAACTGCAACTTGCCAAACTCATCTTGCTTAGTGTCGAAATAGGCACTTTGTGTTTTCTTCACCGAGCTTAGCCTTAGCTCAAACGCACATCATGAATCCAAACGATAACTATTATCACTTTTTGAAAATGAATTTTTCCAGACGTTCATCCAGTTTTTTCAGTGTTTTAATTACAGTTGCGATCAAATCTTTGATTTGTTTACTCTCGGTTTTAGTTTTTTCAGTTCGTTGAGAAATGACATCAACAAACCACGATTCGTAATTAGGTAACCAGGATTGATATTTCAAACAATACACCCCAGTTAATCCTGAAAGCAACCACAACTTTGAAAATTGGACCGGTTTTTGTTGCAAATAATCTGAAGAGAAGTGATATCCTCTTAAGGTTGAATTTGCGCATTAGATTTTGTACACACTAATTATACTTGGCATCTTCCCTTATCCAATGCAATGCTGTAGTGCCATCAGGCTAGCATACCTTGCGATTGGTAGGGAGTCAGGAAAGAGCTTTACTTTGATTATGCATTGAATTCACTGGCTTGTGTGATGCAAGCAGTGTTTGAAGTCAGAAACGCTTGACTTATGCCGTCTTCCTTGAACACCACCACATACGTTATGACACAGGTACCAATGTTGCATGCATCAGCAAAGCCCTGAATAGCAATGTAGTTGATTGGTATCTTGTACGACGAAATAGAGCAAGGTATTTCAAACGATAATGGTAAATTGTATCTCCATTTAGTTCAATGGTTATGCAGAAATAGTGGTAGAGGCATAGTGTTTTCCAGTTTAAAATCTTCATTATCTTGAAGTAGTTTCTTGGCAGCAAATAATATGCATGCGTTTAATTGCACAGGGGTGAAGAAAAAGCTTGTCAGGCTCACAAGAGTTATATTCTTGTTGTTGCTCAGCTGAAGCTGGCCAACCTTCCGCTTTAGTTTCGTCTTGTACCAGTCACCTTTACTCTGATTTAGCTGTTCATTTAAGTCTTGGCAAACTCTTTGCTGGTCACCTTCTGTTTGGTCTTCTGGTCCCAGTACGCCAATTCTACACAGAAGATCAGACTCTACCACTGATAATTAAGTCAGAAGTATTTGGCTGTCTAAATCAGTTACAGGTGACATGTTGATACATAAAATTTTTGTCTGCGCTGTAATCGGTCCTCCGGACATTTGGTATATTAGCAGCACTTACATTTTTTTCTTGGAATATTCATCAATCCCAAGGAACAGGTGAATGAGAAGTTCCAGTTTCTTGTCTTGGTTAGAGATCGGAGATCCCTAAAGTTGTTGAATTGTTTCCAGTGTACAGGCGTGAGTTGGGTTATTTAACTTCATTGGCATCTGTTTCTCCACCTTGGTGACTTCCAGTGGAAGGAAAAATATTCCATTAGTTTAAGCAAAATCTATCTTGCAGACATCGAGTTTAGAGTTCGTTTTTTGTGAAGGTAGGAAAGATAAACAGAGAAACAAAAAAAGAAAAAAGGAAAAAAAGAAAAATAAAAAAAAGGAAAAAATGTAAGCCAGAAGATAAGAGTTAACCTTGGAGTTAAAAACGTAAACCTTAGACTTCAAGTCATATGATATAGGAAAGCACTTAGAAAGCACTTGCGATTCGAGGAACAAAAATACAATCAGAAATATTCATTACGACGAAGGAAAACAATTGCATGGGGATGAAGACGTTGAGAAAAACGAGTCCCACAAGATGCAACAAACTGCCCCACAGAAGGATCGCTTTGGGTAATTTGTATTCTTCTGATTTAATAGTAAAGCCATCAATCAGACTCGTAACGTTTGGCACAGCAATTCTTTTCAGGTACAAAAATTTTGTGCTTTGAGCAATTATCTTCGACTTTCGATTTCTTCCTGAAATTTACCCCAGAATCAAAAGGCAATCAAGGTGTGTCCCTTTAAAATTTGTAATCGTTAGATTCTGCAGTTTTGTAGTGACAATTTTCGTTCCATACTCAACTACTAGTTGTCCAGTAAAATCAGGAACTCTTGCTTTGGACTTCAAGAACTTTTTTCATTTTGGCTCTTTCGTGCATCGCCATCTTTTGTCTTTTTAAGGTGTTTATTTCCACCAATCTGTCATTAAGCTGATCAAACCCCACCCCTACGTGGCAAATTAAAGTTGTTTTTTGTGGTTGTTTTTAGTTTTAACGTCATTTTCCCCAGCAAATGGGGCTCAGACGATGCCCTTCAGAGGGACGTTGTTTTGGCAGTAAGGAATTTCTTGGCCGGATGCCCTTCCTGACACCAACTAATGGCTTTTTCTTTTATAAAGATCCAAATTCTCCTTGGCCGCTCGAGGAATCGAACCTGGAACCTCTTGGTTATGGTGTAACTGCTCTAGCCATTAAGCCACGGCTCCTTATACCTGGCAAATTAGAGTGTTAGCGGTAAACTATCAAGCATCGACGTCTTTATTTTTAATTTCAACAATTTTCCCATTTACGACCATGTCCCTGTATTATCATTTCCAGGTGCAGGTTTTCCTCCAAAAAATTCTGAAAATATATTTGAAAACAAAAGGTAACCGAAGCAAATCCAAGAGCAAATTCATTGCTACTACGTTCAAGCGCATTGGTTTCTTGTTCCATGTTGCAATCTCTGACATGAACGGTGAATTAGACAACCAGTAGAACAAAAACAGAGACCAATCATAGGGCAAATGGATCCAGAAAATGAGCTTATAAGAGCAGGTGAAGCCACTCCGTGCTTTGGTTAGCAATCCGACTCCATGACGGTGTCAGTAGTAAAAACATCCGGAAAGGAAAATTATGTATCAATCGAACGTTACATATGAAAACAAAGAATCTCAAGCCCTCAGACCACAACGATTATCGTGTTGGTCGGCAGAGATCTCAACTCTAAGTGGGTGGTCGAGCAGAGGTCACAAAAGTTGCCACCAGCCATAATTATAGTGAAAAATCATATTCTGGGTAGCCCACATCCAAAGGAAACCAAATTGAAAAAAGATACCATTGCACTTTATTCCATCACAAAGTTCACCTTGGTTTTATTAATACTAGAACAATAAAAAAACTTCATCAAAATAGAGCAATTCATGTTGTTATGTAAATCGCTTAGAAATTATATCCCATTTATTTGAGAAACCCATATCACCAGCCACCAAACCACTAGTTTTGATGATAAAGAACTTACCTTAAATGAACTTCCATTAACTCGGGGTTTTAAAGGAAAAAAAATGGAAGAGCTGGTATAACTTTTTCCAAATGTGAGAATCTTAGACACAAATAATATTCTTGAAATTAGAATACTCTATATACAATTAATACTTCACGGAATCAAAATATGATATTTCTGTGCCTATCCAAAAACTGAAATGCAACCTGAATCAAGAAAACAGTCAGTTTTCATTCCTCTCGTAAATCAATACAAGATGTCAAATGGAAGCATCCTGGTTTTAAAATTCTTCTCGGAACAGAAGGCAACCAACGCCTGTGACTCTAATGGATCTTGGTAACATCTAGGTAACAACAATGACAATCTCGAGGCAAATGACAATGAAATGAGACTTCCCACCTTATTAGAAAAGTAACGGAAGTATATATAATGAATTTCTCATTCGACTCAAAACCAAGTCATCGCCACACCTGGTATTCTGGTATTCTCCAACAAGATTCAGGGAACCAGTACATTTTAACCTGGCAGAATGGTACATAAAAAGAATTAGTTCAAACTGTCATATTTACCGAAAAACAAGTACTGGATTTGAAAGAGATAACCGTTTTGCAATATTGTTGTGTCATTTTTTACACAAATCTAAAAGGAAGTTGTTGTTTTCTAAATCAAAACGACACTAAAGATCGTACACTGACATATAATCTTTGAATGGAAATCCCCCCCAAATCTGACAAATTATCAAAAATGTAAACAGCTTGTGCAAAATGAGGCCACTGCAAATGACGTAAATACGTTTGAGGAACATTCAAGAAATTCTTCAGAAAGGCCAGTAATAAAAAAAAACCCATGAGTAAGCAACTTGTCAAAACAATGTCTGAGATTACACGAACTACACGAACGCTTAAAATGTCAAGACCCAAAAAACTCAAAGATCTGAATACCTATTGTAGATATGCAATTAAAACTAAAAATAGGTATTTTTATGATCTGGAAAAGGTCATAAATATTGCGTATGAGTCAAGGAAGGTACAGCAAGAATTTAGATTAAATAAGGATTAGAATGACGGAAAAATCCCCTGAACATAAGATATCGACGGGTTAGTAAACAACCACTTCAAAGGATTATCTTAGTAGAATAGACATAAAAACACAATTTGATGTGAAGAACCTTGTAAACTAGTCACACATTCTACCATCTAATGAATTTATGGTAAACAATATTCCTGAGAATAGCGAAGTGGAAAAAATTGGCAGAGCTTTAGAATAAAAAATGTCTGGGGAAGGACGTCCTACACTCAAAGCACTTAAAATAGATCTAATTTTCTGTGTCTGATGACTTTATTCAAAGGTTTTTGGACAACGTTCGTCACATTACCATCGTGGCTAATATCAGCTGTCACTTGCCTCTTTGAAAACAAACGTACCAGAAATGACACTGAAAATTAAAAGGGAATTTCATTGTCGTCCACCTAGATCAAGAGATGCAAAGGAGAATGTTATATCAAGTTCCCAGTTTTAGCTAACAACTAATCCTGTGAAACATGTTTAGTCAATTGTTATGTGAACTTATAATGCTGGAAGACCTCGAATATCGAGCTCAACATATGTATAGGAAAGAAACGTAGGTAAGTGGAAGGTTGTCCATTTTAAAGGAAGCTTCAGCAAAGGCCTGTTATTGTTCAGAACGTGAAGGGAAATTTCGTACACTGACGCGTTTGTGATGGGTGTTGAATTTTTATTTGGAAATTTCTCAATTTGGATATTGATCTTATCTGCATTGAATAATAATTGATCTACCACATTTCAAGCATACATACACCCGACTTTGTTGGCAAATTATACAGGACTTCATGGACGATACAGCATTCTATTTCATTTACACTGTTCGAGAATTGTGAATCTTAGAGTTGTGTTGCCATACGTTTATTTCAAAGGTTCATATCAAATTTATTACTCAATCTGCAGACAGTACCGTTTCACCCTTTGTGGGCTTATCAGTGCAGCACAGAGCTTCTGAGACATAACTCTCTGGCTATGTTGCCGGAGCAAACACAGCTTAAAGAGTTTTTGTGGGATCCTGTCAGAGTGCTCAAACCACGCATGCGCAGTGAGCATTGCATCAAATTTATTATAATACTGTATTACATTTCTACCAAGTTTGATTCGTTCAAAGAATTTAATGGGGGTATTCAGAGCCAATTTGTATTCATATATTGCAATAATTTATGTTATCTTCTTGCATAAAAATAGTTATTTTTACATGCGGATAGCACTATGTAACAGTATTTTTGTTTGATGCACCTTTTTATGTTTTCTGATGTATTTTTGTGTGCTGAATCCAAAAATCATTTATTTTTGTCTACCGTCGTTCGTTTTTGTGACACTGAGCAAAGTTACTTTTCGAGAAATACAGTACATTACCCAAAATACGCACTTCACACTAGTGCAATACAACAACACAATGAATCACAAAATGCTTTTATTATGATATTGCATTGATTGCTAACAAGTTTCCGTCATTCATTGAAAAGTTGTACGACATTTCCTCCTAAATTTGGCAGTATTGAGGAAAAAATAACATAAGCATTAGTTAAGAAATATAGTATAAACACGGAGAGAATTAATGTTATAGCTATCATACATTGTCATACCTATAACTGTAGTAACTGTCACTGATTTATCACTTCGCGCTATCGATCAAACGTAGTTTCCCATCGTGGCAGCATCCCAACGCCCTTGATATCATCTTTCCATCGTAGCGATATCCTGATGAAATCTCTCTCCATGCTCCTCACTGACAGCACCGAGATTTTCGTGAAAAAAGTCTGGATGGGAATGTAGAAAGTGTAACTTCAAGAACATGTGACATCTCACGGATTTAAAAGCTGCGACAAACTTCGAAACAAGATGTTTGTAGTTTGGACTACTTTTATTGCCAGAGAAACCCTGGACAAAATTGGAAAGAGGGCACCAGGCGTCCCGTTCTACGTCATTCATCGCAGCTTCAAGTTTATCTTATTGCAGCATCTGTTTTATCTCTGGCCCGACAAAAAACACCTACTTTGACTTAAGCCTCAGAGAGCTTCGGAAACATAGACCTAATTTCTTAGAATGCTGGTCCTTCAGATTTTAAAGCCTTCACAAATTACTTTACAAGTCCCAGTTTTATGTGGAGAGGAGGTAACAGGATCTTGTTGCGGTCAACTAAAGCAGGCCGGATGACGTTCAACTTTCTTGGTTGCATATCTTCCCTAGGAGGGCACGTTTCCCGTTCACGTTTCCACTATTCCAAAAACACAGAAAACATGAATACTTCGTGTACCTTATAACCCTAGTAAGAAAAATATTATTTTCTAGTCACAACAAACATCCCCAAAAATTGATGTACTTGATGCTGTCTAACAGCAGTTTGACGTTTTCGTTATTTTCCTTCTTGTTTACTGAGTGAACAAGAGGAAGTGATGGACATTTGTTACCATTGTGCAGCAGGACCGATTTCAGACGCAAGTCCGATAGCATCAAAAAATCCTTTTATGTCTTTGAAATAGCACATATCACCATTGGCATCAAAAAAGTTATTGAACTTTGCATGACGTTTCCTGAACAGAGAGAACTTACAGTTTCCTTTCAACAAGTTCCATTCCTTTAAGATATCAATAGCTCAGCACAAGACTTAGTAAGACCTAAATCTCTGATCAAGTCATCAAGTTCCTGTTGACTTGGATAATGTGGTTCGGTGTTAGATGTTGGACGAAAGGCTTCATCTAGATCTACTTTACGTGCAGCGCTTGAATCATCCGATGACATCTTAATCAGAGTTTTACACTGAAAAACGATAAAATGCATGGAGGTAGAATTATGAATATTGCATAAAATCTCCAAGTTGATTTTGAAAAATGTACTGCCTAATTAATGAAATATGTCGTACTTACATTTTCGGGTGGTTGCGGTACTGGTAAGTACTCATCATGAGAAATAGGTGCACTGGATGACGATATGTCGGGATACTGAAGAGCTCTTCTTCCTTTACCCTTCCTGCATTTTGAAACATTGATCATGCAGAAGTAACAATCGTCATGGTGATTTCTTTGCTCTCTTCAGACTGTTGGGATTGCAAATGGTATCACTCGTCCTTTATTCCGCAGCCAACCTTCAAGATTTGTTCGGCAGCTACCTCATACAACATGCGGAGCCCATGGTTTATCCTGATCGCCCATGGGCATCCCAAAGTAAAGTCGATATGCTATCAGACATATTTCCCTTCATGATCTTATAAGAGACATTTTTTCTGCCAATGTAATCGCCACAAACGTAACAGAAGCCGTTGGGAGAGTTCACACACGTTCTATTTTTACTACCCATCCTGAAATTCACGAAAAACGTTTATTCTAAGGTGAAGCGTGAGCTATTGAGAGGATGCTTTTCAAAATTGAAAACAGCCCTGCAGCAGAGAGTTAGTAAAGTTGAACCTATTGCTAAAACTATCTATGTTATATAATTCAATTGAAATCTATACGCAATATCTTGCTTTGTTCTGAAACACTAAGGGAGTCATTAATCCCTTTTGTAAAGTTAGGTGATAAATTTTACAATATTTGAGTCAGAAATGGTGGCAATTATTTGCACTCTTCGATCTCCAGGAATTTATGTTGCAAATCTTTTGTATTTGTTGCGTAACTACTTTGCAGTCCAGTCTGGTGAAGTAGTGTGAATGTTTGCATAATTTATTTACTACACATTCATCACAGGACTCATTCCTGACAAAATGCATGCACTCAGAACATTTCCGGTACCGGGAATACAAAATTGACATTTGTGAATAAACGAACGATGCTACAGAAAAACAAAAAGCATTTTTGAAATCAATATAAAAACTTGAGACATGACAAGGTAGTTAAAAGTATTCAATGAATATGTCAAAAACTAGAACTAAACCATTAGAGATCGCCGGTACAACCATAAAGTAGAAAGTATGATTGTAACAGAAGACAAGGTTACTGTCAGATTTTCCCAAACAGACCGATTATCGACTGTGGTAAAACCGACGAGACATTTTTTTTTGAAATCTAAAGGATCGATTGTGTTTGCTGATTGATACATCCTGCACGTCTGATACCAAGACTGAAAGAACAGAAAGATATTAAATTTAATTATATCAAGACTAAAAGAGAGAAATCAAGCGGCTATGGAATATAAGAGAAATCAAGATAGTACAAATAATCATTGGTGATCTGGGTATGATTAGAAAGAACTTTAGGAACTGACTGAAGGAAATTGAAATAGAATGCAACACCGAACTTTCACAGAAAGCTTGTTTGTTAGGACCCGCAAGGAAACTAAGAAAAATACTGGATACCTAAAACCAAGGGACTTGGTCTGCTACCCAGCTATTAATCAGCAGTCAACATTAATCCCTAGTAAACAGTGAATAATAATGATGATCTGGCTTTATGAATATCAGAGCTAATTTCTCAGACAAAAGCTGCTGAATTCAATCGAACAGGATATTTCAGATTAAGTGAAGTAAACAAAGCATAGGTAGATGCAGGTAAAAAACATATTTGCAGAAGGGGGAAATGGGAAGATGAAACTGAAAACCTTGGATTTGCTTTCTTGGATACTACCATTGCAAACGAATCTCGGCCTTTTGACCAAGTGCAGGACCTTATCTCTCCCTGTTGAACCCTTGTGATTTCAGTTATTGCCTACATGACTGGATAATCTAGTACTCGTGTACACTTATTCTAGCTCAACCAAGAGAAAGCACCCTTACCATAGAGAGGCTTAGTGAACCGATTGCTAAATGTTATTGTCCAAGGCATATTGAATGCTTTTTAGACATTTTTCCTGACTTTTGTAATCTCTCTTCGGGTTTTTTAGAGACAATATGCCCCCATTGTTTACTAGAGGTGGCATCAATGCAGGGATCAGATGGGACATACAACTCTAGAAATTAGAGATCTGCAGGTTAGGGGAGAGGCTGGGAGTAAGTCCTGTGCAGTTGTATCTTGGATACAAACATGCAACTAAAATAATAGCTATATTAGGAAATAATCATGTTCTTATATTTTGTATATTATACCATTTTACTTACTAAAGTAAAATCATCTAACCCTCTACTTAAACAAAAAGCCTTCCGTATACCATGTTAGCTATCAACGCACACTATCCTTTTAACGACAGCAGTTTTATTAGTTGCTTCTTGCTGTATAATAACAACATTCCTAATTCATTAAATTATAAATGCACAAAAACATGTAGCAGGAACCTTAATGCATTAAGAGATCACCTATTCATATGGTCCATGTACAAGTGTAGTGAGTCGGCTCTTTATTGTTTTTAACCAAAAGAGTGTATTTTGTTTCTTGTGGAAAAGGAGATTGGGATTGAAAAAGTCTGTTTTTTGTTTGTGTGGTTAAATTTTAGGTTATATCATAATATATTCATGGCCATTATATATTGTCACGCATTCAGTTAACTAGAAAATAACTTTTTCCATTTTAAGTATTTATTTAAGTATTTAAGTTTGTCATTGTTTGCATTGTGCGGTTTCCCAGAAATTATTACGATTCGTCATCATTTTTGGAATTTACTGTTTTCTGTGGACCTAGTCAGCCAATATTATGGTTGACGATGTTTATCTCTTATCCTAATTTAGTAAATTACGTAATTTTGCTGAGTTATTTCGTCCTTAAGTATCCCAAGCTCGTATTTTGTTTAAATAAAATTAGTTGGATGGATTAGCTGCAGGTTAATCTCAAAAAAGAAGTCAAAAAATTTATTATAGAGGTCGTGTACTTAGCCAGAATTGATAACAAATTTGACATAATTTTAAGCTGGTTAAAATTATGCTTCTGTGTCTAAAAAAAGTAACACCCATTAATCTAATGGATGTAGGTAATATCAAACGAAAACATAGCAAACTCAATCCCTAAATAATATATTTAAATGGGAAGTTAAACTCATATAGCATATAAGGCATAACATTTGTTAGGATCAGTGATGTCAATAATAATAGTAATTTCATTTTGGATACAGGAAAAGAGTAAACAGAAGCTGCGCCCTTAACAAAATCTCATACCAAAACAATTGCCAATGTAACAGTTAACTGCCTAAAAGCCAACTCAAGCTTTACAACAATATCTCTTAGAAGCAAAAGTGAAAAGCTATATGCAACCATATACCTGGGAACAACGATAGACCAATAGGGAGGATATGAGAAGGAACTGCAGAAGAGGTTATCTAAGACACGAGACAGATGGAGACAGTTTTTAGGTGTGGAAGAGAACCGTGGTCGACCACCGTTAGACAAGAAAAGAGGATAGATGTTACGTACGTGAGGATGCCTCGATCTACCTACAGAATCAAGTACGAGGATCTTGTGACGAACGAGGACATCCGTGAAAGAGCTAATGTAAGGGAAAACTTATTAGGCATGAGAAAAAGAAGACTGCAGTGGATTGGGCACTGCAGTCGTCAGAAGAGAAGCGGGTAAAGATATAAGGATAGTAATTGAAATGAATTTAGATGGTAAAAGGAAGCGAGGAAGGCAAAAGCGGAAATGGACGGATAAAATAAATGATGATTTGAGGTGCCGAAATCTTAAAAAAGGATGATGGAATGGATAGAGTGAGATGCCATTTATTGATTGAAGTGAAAGGCCTGCAAAACGGCTACCCTACGGACTGGGGCAATCTAGACGAGAAAGGTGAGAAAATAAAAATGTCAGTTGTTTGAAAAAGCTGCTCCGATGTACATGAATAAAGTAAAATAAAAGTTACTCTACTGTACTGCATGGAAAATCTTTACCTTCATAGTTACTTTGAGAAGAAAGAAAAATTTCTATGCTTCGTAAACTTTTATTTGTCGTTCTGTGTTCTTTCGGCAAGCACGAATACTAAGTTTAAATAACCTCTGTTTTCTCCAAGAGTGTTATACAGATGCACCCAGATTTTTGTAAACATACTATTGCACCTTAGATCAAGCAGAATCTTGAATACCCACTATTATTTAATTAAGAGAATTCTGAGTAGTTTGGCAAAACCATCTCAACGTGATCATGACGTCAGATAAACAAGTCCATTCGTTTAAAAAAGTCGTTATAATATTGAAAATTGTAATTCTTCATTTTATACCCAGCTAATACATACAACGCCAAATCTCAAAGTAACTAATAAACTACATTGCTAGCCTCATAATTGTTGAGGAACTCAGCGTTCAAATTGCTAATTCTACGGGTATAGTATAGTTCAGTAACTCAAAAGAAAAAACAATATGACTTCATTTGTTTATAAATCCATCATCTCTTTTATTAACTATTTTGTTCATCCCTGACCAACTAATTTATCTCACCTAATCTGATCTGAGCTGATTCGGTTCCACTCAAATTTACAAGTTCCTTCTCATAAAACTGTTCAAAGATAATTGAGCTACTCTAAAAACATGCTAAGTCATACTTAAAAAGAGGATACAAGATATTAATTCAATACTACAAATGAATAGCATGTTTCTCAATACCTGTTTGACAACAACCATTTAAATTCTTAAAATCTGTTCCTCAATTAGAGAAAACAGCCCAATGACAAAAGTACACTGCAAAACGTAAAACTTAAAAATAGCTTTACTCATAAAGTACACTAAATATTGAAATATGTCTAATGAATGGGTTTCTTGATGTCTGTTACGAAATATTGTTCTTACACAAAATGCAATCTTGCACAAAACTAAACTGGTACAAGAACAGTTTGTACCATCCCCCTTTTTTTTCTTAACATATTACAGGAAGCAAATATGCTTAACAACATTATTGACTTTTAATTACCATACGTTGGGAAATAGTAGGACGGCGACGGTAGTACTAATAATGATGATGACGACGACGATGATAATAATAATAACAATAATAATAAAAAAAAAAATAATAATAACAACAATAATAATAATGATGATAATAATAATAATCATCACCATAATCATAATAATCATAATAATCATAGCCTGGATCTCTTGTTCTGAAGGGCTGAGTACCGAGTTCTTACTTTGTTACTTAGTCCTAAGGTCTTGGGTGAAGCCTCGCTACGGAGACCGTTTTAAGCAGAATGGGTCACCTAAACTAGGAAACCAAAACAGGCCCCAACTGCAAGGCCATGTGCTGTTTTTATTTACATCAATATCGCACACACTGGGTATTGACATTAAACTGCATCCGGTTGTGGAGTTTCGACGTGGGGGAATGAGGTTACCCTTTGCCACAACTACCTCCAGGTCACACTTGAGCAAGGTGTAGTACCTGTTAGCTCTCCCCGAGACCATGACGTACCGGGTTGGCATCCGGCGGGGGCTAGTCTGCTTCATGGGTGGAGGGGACTCTTTAGCTTTGGTCGGCAACCCCTCTAGAGATGGTGTCTCGAAAAAAATACTAGGGAAGGAAAACCTTACACAAACCGATCCTTATATATTATAATATGAGTGTTAGAAAAGATGTATCAAATAACGACGTGAATGGGGCTGGAACTTTTTGTGAAGGTCCCTCGTCCGGCAGGGGAAGAAACGAGGCTTCTCAGGTCGTTATCCTACGAAATCCTCGAAATACTAAAAGAATGAAGTGGACAAAAGAAGTTAATATTGTGGTTATGGAGTGTTACTATCGATCGAATCCTTTTGATGAGAATGGTGTTCCTGTCAAAGGTTACAGACAACGATTGCACAGAGAATGGCTGGATAGAGGACCTTTTGCTGACATAACGGAACAAAGAATTTGTGACCAAGCACGTGCAATTAGAAAGAATGGGTGGCTCACAGAGCTTGAGCTAGAAATGATAAGGAGAAGAGTGTTAACACCTGAAAACGAAACGACAGCTCCTGGAGATGAAGGCTATAATCTTGTTGATATTACTGAACCAGAAATTAGACATGATTTAAACATTACTGTTGAGGAAGCCTCGGAAGAGGAGAGACAAATGGTGAACGAGTTGAAAGAGATCTATAACGCTGGGGAGACAGCTGAGGGAATGATGTTTAAAAAGGTTGAATATAAAAGACTAAATGAGGTGGTCAAGAAGGTTGACAGCGTATTAGGATTCTTTGACACTAAGGATATAACTGAAACTAATAATCTGATTATTGCATGTTCTGTATGGGTGTCAAGGCAGCTCGGACTTAAAAAATCCAAGAAGAATGGGAAAGCAAGGAATGAGCCATGGTGGAAACGCAGGATAGAGGCCAGTATCGAAGATATAAACAAATGCATTAACCAACTCACCAGATATAGGAATGGTGTAGTAAGATCCACAGTAAAAATTGAGAAACTGTTCACAAGATTTAGGATAAAGAAAAAGGGTTTAGGTACTGTATTAGAAGAACTTAAACAAAGAGTTCTAGCAAAGAAGGCTAAAATAGATCGTTATAATGAGAGAGTGACTCAATTTAGGCAAAATAGATTGTTTAGAGGCGATCAAAAGAAATTGTTTGCTGAGTTGAATGGGAGTAACACTGGTGGTAATGAAATACCAGATGCGGAGGAAAGCCAGGAGTTTTGGAGTGGAATATGGAGTGAAGAAAAACAGCATAATAGGGAGGCTGAATGGTTAGAAAGTTTGAGGGAAGAATGCAACTACCCAAAACAGGAAGAACTTTTTGTTACTACAGAAATGGTCACTAAGCAAACTAGAAAGATCCCCAATTGGAAGGCTCCAGGGAGAGATGGAGTCCAAGGGTACTGGATAAAAAGGTTATCCAAGTTACATGAACGAATTGCTGAGCAATTTAATAAGATCTTAAACACGAATGTACAAGTACCTGAATGGTTAACTTTCGGCAGAACAGTCCTGTGTCAGAAAGATACCACGAAAGGCAATGCAGTTGATAATTACCGACCAATCTCATGCCTTCCACTGATGTGGAAATTGCTGACTGGAATTATATCCGAACACCTTTATAAGTTTTTAGAGGACGAAGATATATTCCCTGATGAACAAAAAGGATGTAAGAGAAACAGTAGGGGGACTAAAGACCAGTTGTTGTTAGACAAGGCGATCCTGAGAGATTGTAAACGACGGAGTACAAATCTGGCAATGGCCTGGATTGACTATCGTAAAGCGTACGATATGATCCCACATAGCTGGATCGATGAGTGCCTAGAATTGTTTGGAGTCGCTGAAAACACTAAACAGTTCCTGCTAAACAGTATGAAAAAATGGAAACTAGAACTTAGTTCTGGTGGGACGTCACTTGGAATTGTACATATTAAGAGGGGTATTTTCCAGGGTGATAGTTTGTCACCCTTATTGTTTGTTTTATGTATGATACCACTGACATTGATTTTAAGAAAAGTTAAATTTCATTATGAGTTTGGAGACAAGATCACACGACTTAATCATTTGTTGTTTATGGACGATTTAAAATTGTTCGGGAAATCTCATGATCAAATTGATTCTCTCGTGAATACAGTGTATATGTTTAGTGAGGATATTATGATGGAGTTTGGGGTTAAAAAGTGTGGTGTATTGATTTTAAAGAAGGGTAAGGTTGATAAGAAAAGTAGTAAGGGAATAACTCTCCCAGATGGAAAGGTAATGAAGACAATTGATGAGGATGGGTACAGGTATTTAGGGATATTAGAGTACGATAAGGTAAAGGAAAAAGAGATGAAAGATCAATTTGTCAAAGAATATATTAGGCGTACCAGACTGATAATGAGATCAAAGCTTAATGGAAATAATAAGATCCGTGCAACAAATACGTGGGCTGTGGCAGTTTTAAGATATGGGTCAGGAATACTGACATGGAGAGTAGACGAATTGAAAGATCTTGATAGAAAGTCACGTAAAATGCTTACAATGTACAAAGGTTTCCATCCAAAAAGTGATGTTGACCGCTTATATATGAGTAGGCGTGAAGGTGGAAGGGGACTAATGAATTGCGAAGACACTGTTAGAAGCGAAGAAAATAGTATAGGTTTTTACCTCAAGAACTCTGAAGATTCACTGCTACAAGCAGTGAAATATGTTGGCATTGTTGAGCATGAAACCTCTGTTGATAAGGTCTGTTGTGCTAAATATTACGACTGCTAACGTTGTACTAATAGATTAAATATTTAAAATAGAAAATATGTAGTAAAATCTGCTGATATTGCACTGCTATTACTAATACTGTTTTCTCTGCTATAAGTATCCTCATTGTAAAGCCACCTCCACACATATCTTTTCAAAACCTGTCAACATTAATGCCGATGCTATTTTTAAGATCAGTATCAAGATTTTGCCATTTTTTAAAAAGAAATTAAAAAATTTTCTCCTGTCGTCACTCGTAGTCCTATAAAAACTGTACACAGTGCTGACAAGGACGAGGCAAGTGGAATCTTCCGCTTAGCAGAAAACGGCAAGAAATATCTATTTATTCTTTTCGCGTGAGATGAGAGGAGAGAAATTTCTAGGGAACTACAAGTCAACGCTAGCTTTCCAAACAAGTTCCAAGTCATCCATCCCTCTTTTTACTTTTAGTTCGACTTAAAAAGTATCTTTTTAATAATGAAAAAAACATCTTAAACGAGTATATAACTTTATTGTGATACTGCTGTCCCCATGCCAGTCTTAATACAATTTCACAGATGTTCAGGGCATGCAGTTTGGATGCTTATAACTAACAACAAAATATTGCTTTATGGGTATCATATCCTCTAAAGAGGAAACCTGGTGTTTCTACCAGAACGTTATTAACTCTTGACTTTAGAAAGAAACCGGAGTTAATTTTCAACCTCGTTTTGCTAAAAAATGAAGGATGTGGCAGTTAAGATTTCTGCTTCATAATTTCTGTAGGTATTATAATGGGAAGAGTTTTGGTAAACTTCCCCCGGTGGTATCAGCTCAGTTTTTTAAATCTTATGTGTCACCTTCCTCGAAAGATCTTTATCCTTATGCAGTATTTGCTCCTTGTTGTGATAAATGTTTCAATGAATGTAGTTTTTATCCTCGGACTGCTAGACTGTGGCACTGTGATCAAGTCAGCATGACTCACTTTATCAAATAACGTAGAACTATTCAGAGTAGCAACATGTCCTTCACCAGTTTAATCAATAAGTCTGTCAATACTTTCCCATAATCACACTCAGAAAGTCATCAATGTAGCGAGATCCTCCAAAAAAGTACTGAATATTTAAAAAAGCCCCAGGTTATGCAAGAATCCTACCAGTGGATGGTTGATAAGTCGTTTAAAAATCCTTACTAATGACAAAGAAGAATCACAGGTTGATATTTTCTAGGATTAGATGAATGACCTGCATTCTTGAAGATAGGGACAGCGTTGTAAACCTCTCAGGAAGGCGAAAAACATAATTTCAATCGACATTGATTGATGTTTGGACAGCAAGGAAAACAACTACAGGAATTAAAGCCAGATCAAAGGGTTTTGATTAGTCAAGTTCACGAATAAGCTATACAACTAACCTTGAATTTATGATGACAGAATTCACAATCTACTCAGTTCGCGAAGGTATCTCCAGTAAAAAAAACCAACACACCAGTGTTACTGAGGGAAGACTTGGCAGAAAACATTAAAACAAAGAGAACAACATTT
This sequence comes from Morbakka virulenta, assembly GCA_003991215.1. Lineage (NCBI taxonomy): Eukaryota > Metazoa > Cnidaria > Cubozoa > Carybdeida > Carukiidae > Morbakka > Morbakka virulenta. The sequence continues at coordinate 3,523,411 of RDPX01000018.1, read as the reverse complement.
TTTTTAAGGAGATAGGAAAGTAAAAAATATCAAAAGGTGGAGGGATCATCAAACTGCCAGAATGCAAAAACACTATTGTAAGTCTTCCCAAAATCTGGACTTCCAAGCTTTTGGGAAGAATTCGATTCACAAACTCGCTCAGCATAGCGAGATTTAGCATTAGAGGTTACCATTTCACAAGCATTGCTAAACAGTCTGAAAGAAATATCAGATTATTATCAATATTGTCATTATTATCAGATTATTATCAGTTCTATGACATTAAAACTGAGCATAGAACGTATTACAATGATAAATGGCAGAACAATGAACCTCTAGAACAGAATAAGGCGTGACTTACTTAGTAATTATGACTAGGTACAAATGTTTCGATGCCAACCTGATACCATTCTTTGAATTCAGTTGCAGCATCAGAAGCAAATTTACTGAAAATTGAATCCCAAGGAAAATCACCGAGAAAGTGTCAAAATCCCTTCCAGTCAGCCTGACCAGGTAAAAAATTCTAGATATGATATGGTATCTCAACAAGATTTGCAGAAATTGCCTAAACCTTTGCAGTGACAGCAAAATTATCTTTGCTTTAAAATGACATCACATGTTGACAGCAGTGTTTATTATATTTTTATTGTAAACATCTGAATTGTATCATGCTCTATAAAGATAGAAATAATGATAACTTCCATTTGCATCATCTGAGTTAAAAAAGGTTTTGCTGTCATTTCCACATTGAGCAGACAAAGGTCTTAATGACCTTTGTCTGCTCTTCCAGAAGCTTGGCACAAATAATTACATATTTTCACACGTGAGAATGCAATTTTCTGACAAAATCCATGCTTTTGTTCCGCCTTTTTTGTCTTGTCATAAATTGCCTTTCACTTCTTACTGATACTCTTTTTTTGAGTAATTCTTTTCCAATATGACCACTCTGAACTCCTTTGTCTGTACTCAGTTATAATATCAATGGAAGAAAAATATATGTAAATACATCGGCTGAATAAGTTACCTATAGACACCTATAAAGGGTAATACAATTATTAGAAGAAGGTAACAAGGAAGGGAAGCCAAAGGATGAAATGAAAAAGAATAAGAGTAACAAAATATCAGATTATTAGCCATTTCAAAGTTAAAAACTCTCATATTAGCCAACGTTCTAAAAATGTTATTATCTAGATCACACAAATAATTAGAAACACTTTTTTGATGGGAAGATGCCTTTGAACAAGAAGCACACAGATTAAATTTAGTTTTCAAGATAGCCAAAATATCGGGAAGAGTAGGAAGGAGATAAAAAATCCCAAGAATTATGGCTTGTTTGTAAACTTTACAATAAATAACCTTATATTGCACATCTCATTTTTCAAATTGACGGACTAATGACCAATGATAATCAATGCCTGGTTTTAACTTAAGCAAAAATTTCAACAGAATAACTGTGTGATGATTTTTTTAAATCCCATTGGTGGCTAACATTATTCCTGTTAGAAATTACAGTTTCAGACGTTAGTGAGAAAAACAATGGTAGTCCACTAGATTCTAAAATTTTGAGTGAATTATTTTTCTTGTGATAGCTACCGGTTTCCCTTATGCTAGTGTCACGACAATCAAAGTCCCATTAAACTTTCTTCAATAGTGTTTCTTCTTTAGGTTTCTGTTATAACGGGTAATGTGTTAGTGTAAGCAGGTAAGACAGTATTTGTTATACCACAATAATCAATTAAACCCGAAATATAAGTCTTCTGACTTATTGTTTGAACTTCACTTTACATATTTAATAACTAAACACGTAGATTGTTTTCAAGTACTAAAATAGATAGATAGATAGATAGATAGATAGATAGATAGATAGATAGATAGATAGATAGATAGAGCTGTAAGTGAAGCAGGCGAGAAAGGAAGAAAAAAATTCAATTGAAGAATTTGACTACAATTTAACACATTGAAAAATTAGAAACAGTTAAATGAAATACATAAATCAATATGTATATTTATATTTAAAGGAAATTATGGACATAAAATAAAAATTAAGCAAATTTAAGGTAAACATTGACACATTGAAACATAAAAACAATTGAATTCCCATTCATATAAAAGCAGGTTTACATAAAAATTGCATCATATATCAATTTGTTTGCTTTCTGTTTGAAGAGGTGAAAAAACAACGAGATCTTCTTTATTGTTCTGAACAATAAAACACTTTTGAGGTATGTTAGTTAACGGAAGAGTAGCAAAACCGGTTTACATGACAGTAGAGTACTCAACAGTTTCCACAATGGCCACTGAGAAATTTTTTTATTTGGAAGGCACTTCCTTGTTCATAAACGACAGTCAACATACGAATAAATACTAATGACTTTTCCTTTAGAAATGTATTTTGCTATTCAAAAACCATTCTGGAAAGGAAAGTCAATTACTACAAATTCAAAAAGTTTTAGTAATTGTCCACTGGCTTTGTCGAATCGAAATGCTAAATAAAAAACTTCTTTGGTTCCAAATCGTAGATACATTTCACTCGAAATCTGAGACATTGCTTTAAAGTAAACTGGATGTATGATCGATGTCACGTTATTGTTATTGTGTCCAATAGTATTCATTGGAACAAATTCATTTAAAACGGAACTTTGCCAACTATTTCTTTTGAGCTCAGAAGGATTGTCTATTTCTTGTTTCTCAAAATTTTAACACTATACGTGAAGATCTAAGACAAATCAGGCTTGATAACATCTTGCAGTTTAAAAAAGAACGTTTTGCAAAGTAGCAGCTTTATTTATGCCAGTCATATATTTTAGGCACTATGTCATCGGCCTTAATAGGCTATGTTCAATTTTTAGCAACATTGGAAATGAACTCAAAAAACCCTTTTAGTCTCATAAACTGTGTGTGGTTAAAACACACTTTCGAGCACCTACGTACCTAGTTTTGATGTTGTGGTCGTGATTACTGGATGACAATCTGGGAACTTCATTCAGTTTTGCTGTTGTGGTCGTGATTACTGGATGACAATCTGGGAACTTCATCTTTGATTGGGCTATGACACTGGCGTGAGTAGACCAGGCTCCTTTCCCATATATAAGTACATCTTCAACCTCATCTAAGAAGTCTTTCACCTATAGATCTTCATGGTTCCAATTGCTTCGGACCTGGAATAACAGACTCCCAACGTGCACGAGGCAGTTTCGCTTCCCAGCCCTAAGCAGGTTTATTCTTAGTGCCAAGAGGTAAATTTTTGGTTGCACCAATAGTGATGTTTTTTTACGAGACACCATCTCAAATTATCGGATGTATTCCATCCATACTTCACCCAAACAGATCAGAAACAAGGGAGAGACGTTGGGACTTCAAACCAAAGTTTACCTGCTTTTGATACACCATATTTGTAAGCAACTTTGGAATCCGGGGTTTTAAAAAAAACCCCAAACCAACTCCCATCCATTTTTTTGTGTTTATCTTATAGGGGCAAAGGCTAATTTTCTTCAAAGCTTAACTTAACTGACTTTCATTTAGTTAGAATGAATTGTCCGAGCCAGTTTCTCACCAAAGCAAAAAGAAAATAAAAGAGAAATATTTCAGACATTTTGAGCTGATTAACCTTCAGAATTAAAAATAACAAATTTTGATTGAAAAGTTTTGTGCTTGCTTATTTTAACAAAGTTTTTTACTCCGTTTCACGCATTCTCACACGTACATCATATTTCTCACCAAAGCACAAAGAAAATAAAAGAGAAATATTTCAGACATTTTGAGCTGATTAACCTTCAGAATTAAAAATAACAAATTTTGATTGAAAATTTTTGTACTTTCTTATTTTAACAAAGTCTTTACTCCGGATCACGCGTTCTCAAACGTACATCATGTAATAGTAACTGTGGAGTTCTATCTTTACTTTAAGACGACGAGGACAGTAGTTTAACAGATGGTCTAAAATTGGTATCTTTATTCTTTTGATTCAGTAGCAGAGAACTAGAATATTCACTCTCGGAATTCTGATTCCATTATCCCTTTCTGCTAAACATCTTGATCACCACTTCCTGCGTTGCTCTGTATTATTTGCACGAGCTTTAAAGCTGTAAACGTCTCGTTCATTCTACTTTCCTTTAATATTTCGCTTGATCCACCAAAGCCGCAAGGAAATGTGTGACGATTATGGGTCATAGCTTTCAAGACGTTGTTGTCTGTCTCCCTCAGTTTTATTGCACTACATAAAGCTGGCTGTGTCGGATACGTACTTAAAAATAAAAACAAATTTCAAGTTGATTACCCGTGTATTTCGTTTTTACCTTGGTTGTGCTTGTGGTCAACCGGTTTTTGCATATGTTTTAAACAACTTTATAGAAATTTGGGCTCTTCCTTGTTCTGAAATTTTAAAAGTTATTACTTTCAAAGGCATTACTTTCTGCAATTTAATGAATAATATAGATAGCAAATTTTCTCATTTAGTAACATGATGATAACGTCAGAAAATATATAAATTCTGATTGACAGCTACTAGCAAAGTCACAAATAGAAATCGTAAAGAATTCTTCGCCGGCAGTACAGTAAATAGTAAGCTCCCAGTCCGTACGCATTCGGCGCCAATTTAGATTTACCGCTGAAAACATAAAATATATTTTAGTTGCAAAGCATTGTATTTAACTAAAGCTCAACTAGATCCAATAAAAAATGAAACCAAACTTTGTTTTAAGGAAGCTAGAGGAAGTTATAAAAGAAGTTAATTTGTTTACACTGATTTGCACCCTAAATTCCAGCAGCTATCTGCATAACATTCCAATTTTCATTTCCGTTCTATTTTGTCTACTGCTTCATGATAGCTTAAGATAAGAACGACACTGATGGCAAATATGTCTTCCATCTTATTAGTTTTATCATCTTAAGCTGATTTAGAAGAGGCACAATTCTTTGAAGCAGTTGGCTTTCTTTGGAGTGAAAGACGACTAAAAAGTGGAAAAGGGAAAGCCACAAGACTTTATTAATAATTTATTATCAAAACAAAACGTAGTCCAGACGGTTGTGGTAAAACCCACTTAAAAGTATTAGCAAATAACAAGTTAGAAAAATTTTGGTAGAATATATGTGACCATCTCTTTCTGTTTAGGTATTTTATCTTCATTCTAAAATTGCAAAGTAAATACTCTTCTCACCGCAGAAAGCTTATTAATGAAAAAATGACTTTTGAACAAATTTTCATATAAATGTTTTTTTACCACTTTTATGCAAAAAGAGACTTTGCAACCTAACGTATCATCCTAAGGTAAGATAAAACAATTTTCTCTTGAAAACAATTATTTCATAGTAGAGTTTGTATGTAAACATGCATAATGAGTTGGTCTCCGACCTTCAGAGATAAAAGTAAATATTAAAAAAAGTCCATTTTCGTCGGTAATTCAGTTTTTGAAAGAAGACTAATTTGCTGTTTTCGTGGAATATTGATGTCAAAAGGAAAATTTAACCATTGGCAATTATCGCCAGCAAGCATTTCTTTTCCTGGTGTCAAAGAGGTGTGATGTAGATCTTACAATAGTACTTTCTTACAAAGGCATTCTACTTCAAAGAATGCTTAAGACGGATGGTTGTTAACAGGGAAGACAGGTATGAGACGGAAAGCAAAAAATGTTAAAGAAATAAAGATAAAAAGAGATGGAAAGGCTAATTCAACCAACAAAGCAAAATTAAGAAGGTATGGGCTGCAAGACTATGAAACAGAGAAACCGGTTATATGTTCCGGTGGTATGAAAAATGCACACCCCTATTGTTACTGAGTGACAGTGCTTCAGTCTAAAGGCTGAAGCATCATAGATATCTTCAGCCATTAGACTTTACCTTAACCTTAATCCTCTCAGTGCCAGGAGGATCCTTCTCCACTTGGATCGGTTTGTTGCTCCACAGCGTGTTGCGTTTCACGTGCTCCAGCCTGCTTTGTCGTGCTCCATATCAACCATTCTGTGCCACGTTGTTTTCGAGAGATGTCTTTTCCTTCTTCCTTCTGGTGTCCATCCGAGGGCAACAGCACAGTCGTCTGACGGGTCCTTCCTTAACACTTGTCCTAACCAAATCCACCGACGCCTCCTAATCCCTGTCCTACCCTTTTCCGTTGATGCCAATCTGTAGATCTTTTTTGTTGTTGGTATGTTGCTGCCAATGAATCTTGAAGATTCTTCCCAGGCATTTGGTTTGAAAACAATCCAGCTTAGCTTCTTCATTTGTGCGCTTGCCAGAGCAATTCTCTTTCTGATATCTACTGTAGTATCTCAATCTTTGTTAACGGTGTCTCCTAGATATGTAAAACTGTCTATTTCTTCTATTCTGCTTTCTTTAACCTTCAAGTTACTGCCACTTTTGCTGTTTGTTTTCATGACTTGGCATTCATTTCATTCAGCTTGAGTCCAATTTTCGCTGCATTGTCTTCCAGCCTGCTAGTTTTGTGCTGTAGGTGTTGCATTGTTGATGATAGGAGGGCAATGTTATCTGAAAAGTCGAGATCTTCCAGCATTGTAGTAAAATTCCAGCATATACCCGTTCATTCGCCGTCTGGTGTTCTTCGCATCACCCAGTCGATTCCCAAGAGGAACAGAAATCCTGACATGCAACATTCCTGCTTCACTCTAGTCCTTACTGCGAACCAATCAGTTGTCTCGTTTTCGTCGATTACACAGCACTGGAAATCTTTGTACAGTGCTTTCACGATCTCTCTAAGCTTTTTGGGAATTCTGTACTGTCTCATTATTCTCCAAAGACTATCACAATGGATGGAGTCGAATACCTTTTCAACATCAACAATATTGATGTAAAGAGTGGCATTCCATTCATTCGCTTGTTCTATTATATTCCTAAGAATGAAGATCAGGTCGACTGTTCCCTTGCTATTTCTTATGCTTGCCTGTTCCTTCCTGGGACTTGCATCAACCTCTTTTTGTATCCTGCTGACGATAATCTTCATAAGCACTTTGCTAGTCAGTGGTATTAGAGTAATTCCTTGCCAGTTTCCACATTCGTTTAGGTTCCCTTTCTTGGGGGTCTTTCACATAAGACCCTTGTTCCATTTTGTTGGACTCTGGTATTTTCCCAAATAAGGTCTAAAACTTGTTTTATCTCTGTGCTCGTTATAGAAACGTCTGCTTTAAGCAACTCTGCAGTGATTTTGTCCATTCCAGGGGACTTCCCATTTTTGAACGCTTTCACTGCTGCTTCAGTTTCTTCAATTGCTGGTATTTCCACTGATATATCAAGGTCTTCTATTTGCTGGGTGGCCCTTTTTGTGGTAACTCAGTTGGAGCCTCTCTGTTGAGAACTTCATGGAAGTGCTCTTTCCATCTTTCTAGTTTGGCTTCTTTACTCTTCAGCAGATCTCCATTCTTGTTCTTGACTGCTGCTACCTGTTTAGAACTCTGTCCAGTGAGTTGCTCCCCTATTCTATACAATTCTTTCTGTCTCCCATATTGTGCTGCATTCTCGGCCCATTCTGCTTTCTCTTGCACCCACTCCCTCTTGTCTTCCCTCACATTTTCCTCCACACGTCTGTTAGTCTCCAGGTTTGCCTTCGTACCCATGGCTTGTTATTTCCCTTCTTGAAACCAATCACCTCTTCCGCTGACTTGATATAGGCATTTATCTGATGTTCCCGCACTTCCTCTAAGTCTCGGCTCTCGCTGTTCCTGTTTTCTTCCACTCTTTTCTTCATCGCCTAGCAGAACTTCATTATCCTTTTTTTTGTCTTCAAGGCGTTTCACATCAAGTCTGGGGTTGATCTTCTTCATATTTCTGTGTAATCTCAGATGTAGCTTGATGCAGGCCCTCTCCAAGTAGTGATCGCTGTTGATATTAGCCCCCCCCGTTTGTACAGGGCAGTCAAGTACTGTTGATCTCTAATGTCCACTTATCAAAGGGTGGTCGATCTAATTCTTTGTGCTCCCATGCAGCGATACTCAGGTAGCTATGAGTACATTTTTTTGAGGAAAAAGAGTTCCCATATTTACCAATCCATTCATTTGACAAAACTTGCCCAACCTTTTCCCATTATCATTCTGCACTTCGAGTCCGTGTATAACCATCGTTTTCTCAAAACCACTGTTGTCGCTTCCAACGTTGGCGTTCAGTTCTCCCACAATGGTTTTCATGTCATTATTATTGCACCCATTCAAAGTTTGTTGGAGTTCTTGGTAGAATTGGTCTTTTTCTGAATTTTATGTTTCATCATGAGACGCATGGACTTGAATAGCAGTCACTCTCTTATATTTCGAGTAGAACCTTGCTGTTATGATTCTCTTGCTTATTGGTGTCCACTCTAACAAGGATAAAATACGTATTTTATCCTCCACAATTTAATAATACATTTTGAAAAAGAAAACAAACTTAAAATCTAGTACCAAAAAGGTTCATGCTTTTGACCCCATTTTGATCCCATTTTGGAAATTACTTACAGGTTCTAAGAGCTTCTAAAATTTTAAGGAACCTTGAAACTAGGTTTTGTGTAAATTTGCTTCCTATAAAACATGCCCCGTTATTATTCCATGGAAAGAAAATTCTTTCTAAGATCGATATTTTTTGAGCTTGTGATCAAATTCTGGTTGCTCCTGAAGATGTCAATAAAACCGCAGTTTGCACCTCTTTCGCATAATTTTTATTACATGCCGTTTAGGCTTAGAAATGTAGCATACACTTTTCAGCATTTTGTTTAAGAAATTCTATATAGTTTTCCTTTTGTCTATGCATGTTTAGATGACCTTGAGAACCCTTGAGAATCCTCGCCTTCCATTTCAGCGCTTCTGTACACTAGTTCCAGATCTTCATTGAGACACCCCAGTCTATATCTTGGTTAATTGTTTCACTAAAATCATCACTTTCTTGTCACAATGACTTAAACCAGCTCTAACACGTCGCAGTACATCAGTTTGGGAACTACTCGCTATTTTCCTTACCTTTCCAGCACTTGCTCCAAGGACTCAACTTTTTCCTCTACAGTGGTCACTACCGCTCTGACTTACTCTCTCAATTCAAACAATCTCGAGTATTCTCCACGTAAAATATATCAATTAGACCATATCTCTCAATTTACCTCAGATNTCCTCGCCTTCCATTTCAGCGCTTCTTTCAGGATAGAATTGTTATCCAAAGAAATTGAGATTATCATCCCTCCAAGTCTACCTTAACCAACTGTACACTAGTTCCAGATCTTCATTGAGACACCCCAGTCTATATCTTGGTTAATTGTTTCACTAACATCATCACTTTCTTGTCACAATGACTTAAACCAGCTCTAACACGTCGCAGTACATCACTTTGGGAACTACTCGCTATTTTCCTTACCTTTCCAGCACTTGCTCCAAGGACTCAACTTTTTCCTCTACAGTGGTCACTACCGCTCTGACTTACTCTCTCAATTCAAACAATCTCGAGTATTCTCCACGTAAAATATATCAATTAGACCATATCTCTCAATTTACCTCAGATATTTGGCATATAAATAGCCAGGAAAATACAGTCGCTGACGCCGTCTTTCATCTCGACGTCAATGCTCTTCATTCTTCATTTCTAGTCAGTTTGGAAAACATTGTTACAGCTTATCTCTAGGACTCAAACCTTCAAGAAATTCACCACAACCACACTTCTTCTCTCGAGCTTTCCAGTATGCCTGTACTCTGTTTTATTTAATCATGATGACGAATATTTTTCAGGTCCATGTCTCATGTCTCTTCATTATATTCCAATTCAGACGCAGTTTTAGAATCTCTTGATAGTTTTTCTTACTCAGGTAAATTAGCAAAACAATTCCTCATCACGAAGCATTTTGTTTGACCTGAAATCTACAAAGACTTCCAAAATTAGGCAAAGTCAATTTTGTCAAAGTGCGTATTTCATTGTCATACACATAGTCCCATTGTTTCCTGTTCCAGATGCTCGGTTTTCGCAAGTTTCTCTATATGGTTGATCCTTTGGCTCTCTCACAAGGACCACCTATCTATCTATTTACCTGCTTGCCTGCCTCAATTTCACTCTCCAATATTACCGCCGAGATAGCTGCATACATTTTCGTGTTTCATTGGGTTGCAAATTTTGGAACTCCAACTGTTATCAGCATTGGTCAAGAAAAAGAATTTCAATCTCAGCTTTTCGCTGATTAACTCCAAATCCTCTGATGCAAATACCTTAGTAATACAACTTAACGGTTTTCGTCTAATGGGATTGCTGAACGTTTTTACTGAAAACTTGAAACTTCATTCAAAGTTTATTCTCACATATCTCGTTGGATACAGATTTTATCCACAATTTTCTTTGGTATTTACTCCATCAGCAAACCTGATATTGGCTGTTCTGTTTCCAAGTTAATTTATAGTACAGCTCTTTGCCTCCGCGTTAATCTTATTTTTCCAACTACCAGCACTCCATTTTCGGATCCTACCAATTATGCTGATCATTTCAAGACTTTTCTGCACCTAATTCAAACAAGTCTTTTCATCACGCAGTCACGTCCAATTCCTTCCAGATCTATCTACCTGCACTCACGTCTTCGTTCGAGAACACTCAGTTCGACCCCCTTTAAAACCAAACCCTTCCCATGGCCCTACAAAGTAATTCCACGGTGCCCTAAATGGTTCTTTTTTCACCCTAAAATCAAACACGACTTCTTTTCCCTAGAGAAACTCAAAAACTCTTTATCTTAGTTTATTTTTGACTTCTGATTTCAATTTACCCGAACGATGTTTCCAACCTTTCCTAACACTTCTGCCAACAGTAACAACCCGTTCAGAACGTGAACTTCGTCCCCTTTAAAGAGGAAATTATTTAGATATTGTTCATGAGCGCATTTTCTTTCTTTTTTCATTTACTAGGGGCTTATATAGTGACCGTCGAACGATGCTCATCAGCTTGTCAAGTTGATTTCACTGTCAGGTCTTTGGTATTGCTTCTAACTGAAGAGGTCTGACAACAGACACACAGGAAAAATTCTTTAGATATTTTTATGAAGTTTCAAGTGGTAAAGACCTAAGTGAGATTGTGGTATTTTGTATTTTGATACCAGTTAGTGACTTTAGTAGCCAAAAGCCTTCTTTATTTTCACTCTCAACATTTAGCAAATGCATTTCAGTGTAAGCTGTCAGTGTATGAACAATTACTCCGCAAAATGCGGCAAACACCCTTGCCGAGAAACATCACTTTGCTGTCTCTTCTACGCTGATAGCTTTTGAATGAAAGAAAATGAAAACAATTTAGTATCATTTGTTATGTATGGAGCATTGCTTTTTGAAGAAAGTAAGTAAACCTAATGATCGTAGTCACGTTGTAGTTGTAGACAGTGAATTATCAGTCATTGTTTTTCCTTTTTCACTTCAATATCATACCGTTTTTTACTGTAATAGTATTAAATAATTCACAAAGTTTTCTGGTGTAAACTAAAAAAATCTTTATTTTTCATTTCAATTTACAGCTTGTAATAAATTTTCCCTCTCAATTAAACACCACTGATAAAAACATGTACAATTGTTTTTTCACTCTTATTTTTCAGAACAGTCCAAGTGTAGTGAGCCAGAAAGTTGCAAGAGAATCATTTTATGTTGCAAAAGTTCAATAAAAGAGAACGAAGATATTAAGGTGTGACAATCGGTTGCATTGTAACTCATTTGAAAGGAGCCTAATGCTGCAAAATAACTGATTCTACTAAAGCTTTTTGGCAATATTCACTTCCCATACCAAGGTGAAGGTTTATGGTAAGAAAATAAAATAGGTAGCTATCTTTTGCCACCAGACATTTACTTGAAAGTTGGAATGTTATCTGCGTGTTTCACAAAAGCGGAGATAGATTTAAAAATTATAGACCTGCTTTTCAATTAATATTGTATCAAGGAGCCACAGTGGTGAGTTTCGAAATTCAGTGAGTGTTTTAATAATAATGGCAGATTTGCCATGGTCAACAAATACAATTCTTGTAGCTCATGAAAAGTGTATTTGCAGTTTGAAGTGATGTATGCTTATAGTATGATGTGTCCTTGGAATGCAATAAGATTTATACATTTGTTTTATTGATTATACAAAGGTGTTTGATAAACAGAAACTTAATGGTGATGTTGAATAATTTAGATATTGATGGAAAGGACTTAAGGCTCATAAAAGATCTGTACTGGTGGCAACAGGCAGCAATAAAGATAGGCAGTGATTTAAGTAGCTATATTAAGAAAAAGCGTGGAGTTAGACAAGGATGTGTAGTATTCCCGGATCTATTTTTGTTATAAAGTGAAATTGCTATGAGCGAAGTAAGAGACATAGAAGGCATTAAAGTATATGTGGTGAACATGAATAATATTAGGTATGCGGATGATGCAGCGCTTATAGCGGATTCAGAAAGTAAACTGCAGGATATTGTGAATAAAATTGTGACTAAAAGTAAGAAGTTGGGATTACGTTGAATGTTAAGAAAACGTTTTCCATGGTTATATCGAAGAAGAAAGAGTCTTTTAAGTGCCAGTTAAAAGTAAATGGGCAAACGATAAAACAAGTAAAACAGTTTAGTTACTTCGGTAGTATTCTTACAAGTGATGGTAGATGTGACACCGAAATAAAAAGAAGGGTCGGAAGAGCAAAGATCTAGGAAATATTTTGACAAACAGAAAGATCAAGTTGGATACCAGAAAGAGAATATTAAAATTTTATGTTTGGTCAGTTCTTTTATACAGTTGTGAAACATATACAGTAAGCAGGAATATGGAGGAGAAATCAAAATCTTTAGAATTATGGTTTTTCAAACGTATGCTGAGAGTATCGTGGTTAAATAGGCAAAGCAATGAAATTGTTAGGACAGGGATGGAGCACATAGAAGTCTAACCAACGTGATTACAAAGCCGCAGATGTCTTTTTAGGTCACATATTTAGAAAAGAAAAGCTTAAAAATTATGTTAACACAGGAAAGATTGAGGGAAAGAGAACTCGTGGAAGACAGCGACAAGACTACATGGCCAGCATGAGGAGGAGAATGGGTCAATCTTGATCAGGAAGTGAAATCATCCAACATACGAAGGACAGAGGCATTTTGAGGGTGGGGGCATGGTGGCCAACATCGATATACTGGACACGTACGTAGATAGATAGACCCTTGTAGCAGAAGGAGGGGGATATAAGGTTAGCATGATTTGGACCTGAAAGGTGTTGCAAAGGCTGTCTTCACCAAATAAATAGCTGGGGTATAAATAAAGCAAAAGATGACTCCTGTTTTGATAGCATTGGTCTTAAATCGCTAAAATTGTAGCAGTAAATTCTGAAATTATAACCTCTTGTGGTATTAATTGTGGTCTTTGTCATATCACCAAACCATAAAAGCCTACCACGACACCCGCTGGTGAGTTCTTTGTATAGTAAATATTTAGCTAATAAATGAATGGATGAAGCTAATTATGCTTCTAACTTTTGCTTGGGAACACATGATCTTCTTTCTACTAAATATTACCTCAGGATTCAATTTTTGACTCACTATTCATAAAAATCGTCAATGCCACCATTTTTATCCGAAGAATTCTCAGTAAGTTCAATAGATTTTATATTACTGTGACAACAAACACGTTCTGCCAGGACAGTATACATAAAATAAACAATAAACACCAGTTGTGAATATTGTTATAATTTTCTTCTGGTTATTTGCTGTATTCTGATTGCCTGGTAAACGGAGGAGGAAATAGTTTGTTGTTTGATTATGTTGTCTCATTAAGTGTTGTTTATTTTATTCTAACAGCTCATTTGTAATAAAAATTTGAAGACCAGTAAAAATTAACAATTAGCATGATGAAAATAATATGCACCCAAGAAGTAAAACGTTTGTAAGGATTTTGGCACATGTCTATACTCATACGCAGACACGCACACACGCACAAACGCACTTACAATTAACAAAGTAGGTGTCAACTATGAATGCATAGGAACACTTTTTGGGTCTCAAATAGTCCTTATTTCTTTCATTTTACCCATGAGACGGGTCTAGTTAGCACATAACCACATAAAGGAACATATGCACAGGAACATACACACACACTCTTACTGTTGTTCCTATCAAGCTACTGTCGCAGAAAAACCATACGAGCCTTCACCTTGCTTGAAAAGTGTGATCCTTCCCCAAGAAGTGAGATCAATTTCTCTCTGGTCAAGAACAAAACCATTTCTATCAAAACGTTCATTTATCTTCTTTTTTTGCTTTTTTGCTCTCCTATTTTTTATAGACTGATTTGTTTTTTGAGGTATGGTTTTAAGTCACAGATGTCATATATAATAGTTTTTCAGCCAGAGATAACAGTTGTCAAGACTTGTTGTAAATTTTCTTGATAATTGCCGATTCTAGAATTTAGACTGCCACTGAAGTTTCTTTCAATACCCTTCACACTGCAATGACCGTAGTTCATTGACGTTTTTTCAAGGAAAACGTAGTTCATCAACGTTTTCCATGAAAATATTGTAATTTGGTTTCACAAATAAATTATCTTTTTCTAGACAATACATTTAAATGGCTTTCGATCTTTATCAGTTACTAAAATTTTTCATCTTAATAAAAGAGATTTTCTCTCAAATTTAGTTTACGTTAGCTTTGAAAATAAAAGGTAAAGCTGTTTTTTCATCAACTTCAATTTGAACCATTTGGCTGAGTATGAATTCAATTTATTCCACTTGTTAAAAACTAAGTTCAAATAAGTCACTTTATTTAAAGGATAAATAGTCTGCAGTGTACCATTGGTGCATCCCTTCTTCCTATCGAATTATGAAGGCTTCTTCCCAGCCTTTAAAAATACTTTTTTTTAATTAATTACTTTCCTTTCATTTATTATCTCCATCGACAAGCCACATGTTGTTCCCTCCTAACCTTTCAGATTTTGGGGCTGAAAAATGAACTAAATATATCAGAAGCAATTACAGTATTGCAATATATTGAAGCTCCATTAGTTTGTTCGCTCTATTTCGTTCAAGTCTATATCATTCTGAGATTTAAAAGTTGTCAACTACAATACTGATTTGTATCTTACCCCTTTACTTAGGTTTCTAGTACCTCCCCTACTCCAAAAGCAAACTTCTGGAACCGTGGGTAGGTAACCTTCGGCTCGAGGACCAGAATCCGCCCCGCGAGACCATAAAATTATATAATTTTTTGTTAGCAAATATAATTTTCTATCGGTTGCAGATATCGAATGTATTGAATAAAACATATAACTTTGTCTAACTTAAGATTCAGGAAAAACTTTTTCACTTGGATAACTGTGAGCCACACTTCGGTAGCCACACACTGGTGTGATTTTTCACGGGTGTAGTTTTGACTGCGTGTAAAAGGGCACATCGATGTGGTTTGACTCCACTTTCGCAGGGAGGACGGCAATACTGACAGCGAGGTTAATTTACATAATCTGTCTTTTGTTTTTTATCTTTGTTTCTCTTTGTTTCTTTCTCTATTCGTTTCTCTTTGTTTTTTTCTCTATTCGTTTCTCGCTTTTCTTATTACGTTTGGCC
>RDPX01000018.1:3493672-3505929 GCA_003991215.1 Morbakka virulenta | reverse complement strand
TAGTAAAATCAAAAGACGTTAGAAAATCTCTAAAAAGAATACTAAATGTTTACTTAACGAAGGGGAATTTTCGTAGCAGAAGTGATGTGGAATATGAGTCAGTGATATTATCGTAAGTGATAGCAACCTAAAGGTCGTTTTAAATGTCTATTAGCATCACAGGAGTCAGACAAACTTGACCCATTGTGAAGCGAAGACGACTCTTGATGATCTTTAGCTTGAAAAAGGCACGTTTACTGGTCGTTGAGTTAACAGGTGAAGTCACAAGAACTTTGTAAAGAAAGTAGAGGTGTGAGTAAGAGCTTTGAAGAAGAAAATCTGTAATTATTTTCAAGGCAGTAATGAAAACTGATTGTTGGAGAAGTCGGTTTAAGTCAAGTAGTCTGCAATAAAAGCTAAACACCCTTCCTTACAAATATTACTGTCCAAATGATATCGTTCATCCAAATCACAGAAGAAGGTCATCGAAACTGTTTGGTCTTGTCGTTTCTAGTTATAACAGTTTCCTACTAAGTGACCTTGTCCATGAGACTGTACCATGTGACCTTGTTTTTGGTGCTGTCCTCTTTTCTTATGTAGTCTTTCAGTTCCTTTATAGAGACGTTATACTGTGTTTGATACTTCACAAAAGGTTGTGTTTAAAGCCTTTTGATGTGACCACCATCCAGTTGTGAACACTGTATGTGCATAGTTAATCTCTTTTATTGTTCCTTTCTTTATCTGGACATCCTCGAGGTAATTGCTTCCCTCAGGAGACTGGGAAAGGAACATGAATTTCAAGAAGGCAAAATAGACTCTTGGGTGTTGAGGAGGGGTCACAGGTCACTATATTAAGAATGGAGGATGAATGAAGGATAGAGTTGGTGTCACTGATAGTACTGTCAGCTCTAGCTTTTCCCTATGTTCTCTTCTGTTGTCTTCAAGATATTAACCTTTACATTTTACCACATTGGTGCCCAGTGTCGTATTCTTCAAATGCACGAAAATGCTCAGAATAGTGCCGAAAATATAATTCGGAGAGACTGTATTCAGATTAACATATTGTTATTTCAATAATGTCAAAAAGTTTTATTTGCCATAATTTAAGCACTTCATAACAAGGCTGGTGTTGATTTTTTACAGTCACCTTTTTTCAATAGTTAAATTGTAGCGATATCGGAAAAGGTTTAATTGGGGCTGTCGATGTGGAGGGCAATCTGTTTGTCACTATTAGGTAAACAGTAAAAGATAAGTATAAGTATCATGTGTTGCGCAGAAAGCTAAGTAGGAAAGAATATTAGCAAGAAGCATTAGGAAAACATGTTTTGTCCTTTTTATTTCTGTCCGTAAATGAAGAAATCATGCAGTTGGGTAATGTCAAATGCACAACTTTCTGATTTTGTTGAATTTTAATGACCGATGACGTTATACAGCATCTAATTCTTTAAACCAATGCGTTTGCTGACCTGGTCCTTTAAAACACTTTAGCGGAATTAACCGCTAAATCAGAGGACTGAAGTTACTTGTGCTAACATGCAAGTTTTTCTTGGTTTGGTCTATTTTACTGCTCTTGTAGCAATGTCATCCAAAAGACAGTGAATGAAAAGCAGTTTCAAAAAGAATATGCTTGAAAGGCAATGTCAAGAAGTCCATCTTGGCCATAATGATATTTTTCTTTTGTGAAGGTAATGATAAAACCTTGGAGGGAGTCAGGAAGCATCTTGGCAATGTAAGGTTGTTAGTCAGTCATATAAATAAAATTTTGGAAAAAAGTTATATTCCCGAGGATAAGTTATCTTTAGATGAATTAATGGTGCTCTGGAAGCAGCTTTTGATTGTTCAGGATTATATCTCTCAATATGACTGAATAATACTCTGAGAATCTATCTGTTCTGGTCAGCCTTTAGGTGACGAAATGGGCATTAGACAAACTGGTGCAATTATATTGCACTTATTTCATGATATTTTTTTGGACAAGAGATATTCAATGTTCGTTGTTTATTATCATAATTCCTGTTCCACTAGCCAAGTTCTTTTCAACATGTTTCATATACAAATGCTCTACCCTAAGATCCCCAGAAGGCACAACTCACATAAAGTGAAAAAACCAAAACCAAAACGAGGTCAATTTGTATGAAGAAGGAGTAATAGTGTACTTGTTTCTCCGTGGAAAGTTAAGCATGATGTATATACAATTAATAACAACCGCATTCAACCAATGACGATCTATGTGAGAAATCGGCAGGATGAAGTCAAAGTGAAACCTGACTCAGTAAGTGAGGCTATTTTAGTCATTGATCACATGGACCAAATGTTTTTCTTGCACGTAGTTGCCCGTCAAATTTTCATTAGCTCATTGCCATGCGTGTATGTATACAAAAAAAATTACAATGCGAAACTTGTTGTAGGAATGTGGAATGTTCTGAAGTGCGCCCATTATGAGTCACACAGTGCTTTTGTATTCACCAAAGCGTACGTACCAGTGACGTAGTTTCATTTCCGGGTATTAAAGTTCAGAGCTAAGGAAGTTTGCATAATTTCTATATTTTCAAAACGTTTTGTTATTGGAAGAAAGAGCAACGATGCCAATTATTGTACCGCATGCTTTACCTTTGCGCAAGGGACTGAAAGGGACTGTATTCAAGTAGTTGTTACAGGAAGCAAAGTGTTAAATATCATTTTTTTATACTAAATGCAGTAATCAAACAAACATCAGGATAATATTCTAGCATATGTGATAAGCTTTTGTAACTGTACCTTAGGAAGGCCTGATGCAAAAGTTCCTTTCTCTGACCTTTATATATATATATATATATATATATATATATATATATATATATATATATAAATAGAGAGAGAACGTACATTAAACAAGATGAAATATACTAGCAGTCATTCATTTCCTATTGACAGAGTACCACGGGGGAAAAAAAATATAATTGGGCGCAAATGTGTATTTACGTAAAAAATAAATATCACCAGCGAACTTTCATTAATGCAATTTTGGTCTGTGTTTTGTTGACTGAGCTTCAATTTATTTTACACACACAAAAAATCTTTTTTTGAATAGGCTGTAATCGACGAAAAAGTTCAAAAAGGAGAAAAGAAGGGTTTTCTGCACACTTGTTTCTNCATTAAAAAGGTTAAAATATAAGGTAGTGCTGTAAACAAGCCTATTTCACTTCTTAATTAAAGAGCACATATAATGAAACAACAGCACCTCAGTCATACACAGACGGAAACTACAAAAAAATGGCATGAATTATATTGTCCCTGTGTTCGCTATCCAACAAAATACAAAGGGAGACAGAAAACATTAGAGAATATAACAAATTACAACTTGTCGGTGTTACAGTTCAAGGCTATCGGAAAAATTCAATATTTGTTCCCAAATATAACCATTGAAGTAAATCATCATGTATGTTTCTGTTGCACATGCTGTGCAAACAACACTCTTGAAACTTTGTATGATCCAAGTTTTGTTAGTTTTGTTTGTTGCAAAGCCATTTTTCGTGCTATCATGTGACTGACATTTCCACTTTACACCTGTGGAAGCATAGAAGAGCTTGATCGTTTGTTCAAATGTTGAAACACGCAGTTTAAATTTAGAACAGCGTCATACAAATTCTATATTTTGCAACAGATATATGATGCATGATGCAACAATTTCATAGTCGATTTTTCGGGAGAGTTTTGTTATTCTATAGATCAGATTATCCATTGCAGAAAACAGAAAGGATGGTTTCATTAATGAGATGGTTGGCATCAAAGATTAAATTTTCTAGAGATTTAATTTGACTTTAACGTTTCCCACAGCTTAAAACAATTTAAGACAAAATTGGATACAAAAATAGACTTTTATTCGAATTTTATATTAAAGTAATGTAAATAAAACAGATATAGCATAGATAATGTTTTAAAATGTTAGTAAAATCAAAAGACGTTAGAAAATCTCTAAAAAGAATACTAAATGTTTACTTAACGAAGGGGAATTTTCGTAGCAGAAGTGATGTGGAATATGAGTCAGTGATATTATCGTAAGTGATAGCAACCTAAAGGTCGTTTTAAATGTCTATTAGCATCACAGGAGTCAGACAAACTTGACCCATTGTGAAGCGAAGACGACTCTTGATGATCTTTAGCTTGAAAAAGGCACGTTTACTGGTCGTTGAGTTAACAGGTGAAGTCACAAGAACTTTGTAAAGAAAGTAGAGGTGTGAGTAAGAGCTTTGAAGAAGAAAATCTGTAATTATTTTCAAGGCAGTAATGAAAACTGATTGTTGGAGAAGTCGGTTTAAGTCAAGTAGTCTGCAATAAAAGCTAAACACCCTTCCTTACAAATATTACTGTCCAAATGATATCGTTCATCCAAATCACAGAAGAAGGTCATCGAAACTGTTTGGTCTTGTCGTTTCTAGTTATAACAGTTTCCTACTAAGTGACCTTGTCCATGAGACTGTACCATGTGACCTTGTTTTTGGTGCTGTCCTCTTTTCTTATGTAGTCTTTCAGTTCCTTTATAGAGACGTTATACTGTGTTTGATACTTCACAAAAGGTTGTGTTTAAAGCCTTTTGATGTGACCACCATCCAGTTGTGAACACTGTATGTGCATAGTTAATCTCTTTTATTGTTCCTTTCTTTATCTGGACATCCTCGAGGTAATTGCTTCCCTCAGGAGACTGGGAAAGGAACATGAATTTCAAGAAGGCAAAATAGACTCTTGGGTGTTGAGGAGGGGTCACAGGTCACTATATTAAGAATGGAGGATGAATGAAGGATAAAGTTGATGTCACTGATAGTGCAGTATAAAAACTGATTGCAGGAAAAGTTGGCTTAACGTTTGTTAGTTGTTACTCTAACATCATCTGGAAACGTAAGTTTTATTCAATTAAAGTGGTCTGCAACAAAAGGAAAGTACTCTTCCTGACACATTTCACTGTCCAAATTAATATGGTTTTTAGCCAAATCAGAAACAAGTGTGCAGAAAACCCTTCTTTTCTCCTTTTTGAACTTTTTCGTCGATTACAGCCTATTCAAAAAAAGATTTTTTGTGTGTGTAAAATAAATTGAAGCTCAGTCAACAAAACACAGACCAAAATTGCATTAATGAAAGTTCGCTGGTGATATTTATTTTTTACGTAAATACACATTTGCGCCCAATTATATTTTTTTTCCCCCGTGGTACTCTGTCAATAGGAAATGAATGACTGCTAGTATATTTCATCTTGTTTAATGTACGTTCTCTCTCTATTTATATATATATATATATATATATATATATATATATATATATATATATATAAAGGTCAGAGAAAGGAACTTTTGCATCAGGCCTTCCTAAGGTACAGTTACAAAAGCTTATCACATATGCTAGAATATTATCCTGATGTTTGTTTGATTACTGCATTTAGTATAAAAAAATGATATTTAACACTTTGCTTCCTGTAACAACTACTTGAATACAGTCCCTTTCAGTCCCTTGCGCAAAGGTAAAGCATGCGGTACAATAATTGGCATCGTTGCTCTTTCTTCCAATAACAAAACGTTTTGAAAATATAGAAATTATGCAAACTTCCTTAGCTCTGAACTTTAATACCCGGAAATGAAACTACGTCACTGGTACGTACGCTTTGGTGAATACAAAAGCACTGTGTGACTCATAATGGGCGCACTTCAGAACATTCCACATTCCTACAACAAGTTTCGCATTGTAATTTTTTTTGTATACATACACGCATGGCAATGAGCTAATGAAAATTTGACGGGCAACTACGTGCAAGAAAAACATTTGGTCCATGTGATCAATGACTAAAATAGCCTCACTTACTGAGTCAGGTTTCAATTTGACTTCATCCTGCCGATTTCTCACATAGATCGTCATTGGTTGAATGCGGTTGTTATTAATTGTATATACATCATGCTTAACTTTCCACGGAGAAACAAGTACACTATTACTCCTTCTTCATACAAATTGACCTCGTTTTGGTTTTGGTTTTTTCACTTTATGTGAGTTGTGCCTTCTGGGGATCTTAGGGTAGAGCATTTGTATATGAAACATGTTGAAAAGAACTTGGCTAGTGGAACAGGAATTATGATAATAAACAACGAACATTGGATATCTCTTGTCCAAAAAAATATCATGAAATAAGTGCAATATAATTGCACCAGTTTGTCTAATGCCCATTTCGTCACCTAAAGGCTGACCAGAACAGATAGATTCTCAGAGTATTATTCAGTCATATTGAGAGATATAATCCTGAACAATCAAAAGCTGCTTCCAGAGCACCATTAATTCATCTAAAGATAACTTATCCTCGGGAATATAACTTTTTTCCAAAATTTTATTTATATGACTGACTAACAACCTTACATTGCCAAGATGCTTCCTGACTCCCTCCAAGGTTTTATCATTACCTTCACAAAAGAAAAATATCATTATGGCCAAGATGGACTTCTTGACATTGCCTTTCAAGCATATTCTTTTTGAAACTGCTTTTCATTCACTGTCTTTTGGATGACATTGCTACAAGAGCAGTAAAATAGACCAAACCAAGAAAAACTTGCATGTTAGCACAAGTAACTTCAGTCCTCTGATTTAGCGGTTAATTCCGCTAAAGTGTTTTAAAGGACCAGGTCAGCAAACGCATTGGTTTAAAGAATTAGATGCTGTATAACGTCATCGGTCATTAAAATTCAACAAAATCAGAAAGTTGTGCATTTGACATTACCCAACTGCATGATTTCTTCATTTACGGACAGAAATAAAAAGGACAAAACATGTTTTCCTAATGCTTCTTGCTAATATTCTTTCCTACTTAGCTTTCTGCGCAACACATGATACTTATACTTATCTTTTACTGTTTACCTAATAGTGACAAACAGATTGCCCTCCACATCGACAGCCCCAATTAAACCTTTTCCGATATCGCTACAATTTAACTATTGAAAAAAGTTGACTGTAAAAAATCAACACCAGCCTTGTTATGAAGTGCTTAAATTATGGCAAATAAAACTTTTTGACATTATTGAAATAACAATATGTTAATCTGAATACAGTCTCTCCGAATTATATTTTCGGCACTATTCTGAGCATTTTCGTGCATTTGAAGAATACGACACTGGGCACCAATGTGGTAAAATGTAAAGGTTAATATCTTGAAGACAACAGAAGAGAACATAGGGAAAAGCTAGAGCTGACAGCACTGTCAGTGACATCAACTTTATCCTTCATTCATCCTCCATTCTTAATATAGAGACCTGTGACCCCTCCTCAACACCCAAGAGTCTATTTTGCCTTCTTGAAATTCATGTTCTTTTCCGAGTCTCCTGAGGGAAGCAATTACCTCGAGGATGTCCAGATAAAGAAAGGAACAATAAAAGAGATTAACTATGCACATACAGTGTTCACAACTGGATGGTGGTCACATCAAAAGGCTTTAAACACAACCTTTTGTGAAGTATCAAACACAGTATAACGTCTCTATAAAGGAACTGAAAGACTACATAAGAAAAGAGGACAGCACCAAAAACAAGGTCACATGGTACAGTCTCATGGACAAGGTCACTTAGTAGGAAACTGTTATAACTAGAAACGACAAGACCAAACAGTTTCGATGACCTTCTTCTGTGATTTGGATGAACGATATCATTTGGACAGTAATATTTGTAAGGAAGGGTGTTTAGCTTTTATTGCAGACTACTTGACTTAAACCGACTTCTCCAACAATCAGTTTTCATTACTGCCTTGAAAATAATTACAGATTTTCTTCTTCAAAGCTCTTACTCACACCTCTACTTTCTTTACAAAGTTCTTGTGACTTCACCTGTTAACTCAACGACCAGTAAACGTGCCTTTTTCAAGCTAAAGATCATCAAGAGTCGTCTTCGCTTCACAATGGGTCAAGTTTGTCTGACTCCTGTGATGCTAATAGACATTTAAAACGACCTTTAGGTTGCTATCACTTACGATAATATCACTGACTCATATTCCACATCACTTCTGCTACGAAAATTCCCCTTCGTTAAGTAAACATTTAGTATTCTTTTTAGAGATTTTCTAACGTCTTTTGATTTTACTAACATTTTAAAACATTATCTATGCTATATCTGTTTTATTTACATTACTTTAATATAAAATTCGAATAAAAGTCTATTTTTGTATCCAATTTTGTCTTAAATTGTTTTAAGCTGTGGGAAACGTTAAAGTCAAATTAAATCTCTAGAAAATTTAATCTTTGATGCCAACCATCTCATTAATGAAACCATCCTTTCTGTTTTCTGCAATGGATAATCTGATCTATAGAATAACAAAACTCTCCCGAAAAATCGACTATGAAATTGTTGCATCATGCATCTGTTGCAAAATATAGAATTTGTATGACGCTGTTCTAAATTTAAACTGCGTGTTTCAACATTTGAACAAACGATCAAGCTCTTCTATGCTTCCACAGGTGTAAAGTGGAAATGTCAGTCACATGATAGCACGAAAAATGGCTTTGCAACAAACAAAACTAACAAAACTTGGATCATACAAAGTTTCAAGGGTATTGTTTGGACAGCAAGTACAGCATGAACATACATGATAATTTATTTCAATGGTTATATTTGGGAATAAATATTGAATTTTTCCGACAGCTTTTAAACTCTGACAACGAAAACGTGAAATTTAGAGTATTTCAAGGTCAGGTAACGAAAGAAAACACGTGGGGTGTCTTTTTGAAACACAACCCGAAAATAAAAAAATTTTAAAATTCTTGATATCGTGGTCACAGTGGAAGCCATTGGTGTAAGGTATTTATCATCTGGTTGCTGCCAAAGCAATGGCATAGCTATTCTGTATTGTGAGAGTGCAGACGTGTTTGATGACAGGGATCGAGTTATTTGAGAACTGATGCCTTACCTATTTGTGCTTGTTGCGATTCTTTTGTGTAGTGCTAGAAGCCATATTTCTGGAAGAGTGTAAGATATGCTGTTGATACGATTGCTGTGCTGCAGGGAATGGGTGATTTCTTATTTTTTTTTTGTGTTGTAGTATTTATTTCCTTGTTTAAAATCTATTTATTTTTTCTGCCAAAAGTGTGATGTTTTGTCCCAGAGTTCCCTGCTATTTTATGGCTTTTGATGATACCTTTTTGAAGAGGGTTTTTGTATTGTTGTTCTCTTTAACCCACAAAACGCTTGATTCTCCACTGTAGTTGTTATGATGTAGTCTGTTAGCTTTATTGTTTCTCTCTTTAAGTGGAAATGGATCCTTTGGCATCGAAAGAAATGTCCTAAAGGTGAATGTTGTGAAAAATGAACTCTTGATATTTTGCTATCGAAAGAGTTCGTCTTAGCTTTTCACTGAGGCCCTTGACGTAAGAAAGCCATATCTGTGTTGCAGGTCATTTTTTCCCCAGCACTATCAAGTGGGTGTTTTTGTTCTGCCCTTTGATACCAAAAATGTGTCATTGGGAACGAAGGTGGAAGCTTTCAGGCGATTCTCCTGCCTCCCGTACCGTAGATGGTCAAAACAGAGTGCTGATGATGCACACTTGCATATTGGTCCTCCATGCTCATCTTTTGTTTTTGATATTTTGTTGAGGTCTAGAAATAACCAGATTATTCTTATAGGTGGCATTGAGAAAGCGTCATAAAATATTGAGAATGTCCCAACTGATTGTGATTTTCATAGGTTTTTTGGGGGAATGTCAACACGGCAGAGAATGTAAAAATTCTTTTTAAGGTTAAGAAATCACATTACATCATTTGACAACAAGTCCATATTTTGTTTCTAAGCTGATTAAAATCTTTCACGTTAACGACCTTGTGTCTGGTTGTGCAATCTCAAATGAAGGCTTTTCTTGTAAAAGAAGGTGAAGTGTAGTTTACAGACTGGAGGTTTCATCCTGAGGAATGGAAGACATATGAAAAAGTGATTGAGGTTGAAAAAGTGACACTTGAGGGATGTAAAAATATTTTTACATTGACAGAATGTTCATTTGGAAGGTGAACTTTTGTCCATGGTAAAGAAACTAGGAGACTACCAAAAATAATGGGAATGTATAGAGATTTCAAGTAGGACACTTTTCAGTTGGACGTTGCTACGTTTGATAAAAAAATAGAACTTGCCCCATCAAAAGAGGAAGTTGAGTAACCTTGCCACCGTTTTTTATCCATAAGGTATTTTAGTTCTATGTGTATTACTGAAAAAATTTTATTTAGGAATTATGTACTGAAAAATTGGATTGGAAGAATTTTATCACTGAGAATAAGGTAATGACATAGGATTCATGTTTACAGGATTTGAGACAGATAGGTATACCAGCCGCCACCAGGTATGTTTACCATTGGAATAATGGTGAAACCTTGAGTGGTCAATTGCATGGGTTTGTAGGTGCCAACAAGGATTATAGCTCAGTGATTTAGTTCTTTACAAAACTACAACAGGTACTTAGGGCAGGTTATTGTGTACCAAAACTAGAATAGTACCTTTGAGAACTTCCACTTTTCAAAGGCTTAATGTTATGTCTGCAAGGATTTTAGTGGTAAGAATGAGCACAGTTATAACAGCTTTGGGTTTACGCATAAAAATTGACAAGGTTGGGTACTGGTTCGATCGCAAAAGAACACTATTTTTGATTTTCAACAACTAAGACTGGAAAAAATTGTGATGCATCAGGTCTATGAAATTTTGAAATTGACAAAGAAAGGAGAGTAGGAAAATGTGAATAGTTAAAATAGCCTTGCTGCTTTAGAATCTAGAAGGGTTGTTATTAGGCAGCTTAGGAAGAGTGAACTATAGTGGAGAGGTCCAGACTTGTTGGAAGAAGAAGAAGTAAGTTTTGCTGGTGATGTAAGTTTTGAAAGGTCGAACGGAGTGAATGAAGAAAGGACGAAAACAACTGTTTTGATTCTGTAGACTGAAGCACACATCGGAATTGGCCATGTAATTGAGGTAAACAAAATTAGTACTCTTAGAAAATTACTCAGAGTCACTGCACTAGTAAACCCATTTCTTTAAGAAAAAAACCTTACAAATTTCGACACGATAAAGCTCCTATATCTCTGATGTACCTGTTGAATCAGAGAGCGTTATAATTTTTCTCAAAGATCATAGACTTACTTTAGTTGTTGTTTAGGAATGTTCGCCATTTGAAGGTTTTTCCAACACATGCTAAGTTACACTCTAGTTTCTTTGTAGTTAAGGGTAGAAAGTTTGTGAAGAAAATTCTGTATGACTTCTTTGTAAAAAACATGGAAAGACGCCATATGCTGCGTCAACTGCAGTACCCCAGTCTAGAATTTGAAAGTCAAAAGCTCCAGCATTCAGTTACGGGGGAGTAGATATAGTTGGACAATATATGTCAAAGGAAAGGACGGAATGAAAAAAGTGACATTAATCTATTTCTTGCGGTGTAAGAAGAGTATCCCATCTTAAACTGATATAAGATTTTAAACAGGTAAATTTATCAATTGTTTTAGAACATTTTGTGCAAGAACACGTACCGCATCTTTTATTAAGTGAGATAAAGGGAAAACGTTTTTTTAATTTTAATTTTAATTTGGAGCATACCATATGGTAGGATGGAGATGAAAGGATGATTGGAAGTGTAAAACGATATTTGAGGAAGGTTTTTGGGGAACAGAAAACGTTCATTTAATAAGATACAAAATTTACTTTAAGTTAAGACTACATTCAATTTTTGTCCACTTTTATATGAGCCTGAAGAGTTTGGAGAGGCACTTAAATTTTTTCTTACATGGTAGAAGACTATCTACCTTGTCTTTAAGTGTTGATTTCAAATCTGATTATAACAATTCTGATACGTTCACTAAGAGAGTTGCATATTTGACAAATAGTTTGTGCAGTTGGAACCAAGAGTATCTAGTAGGTTTAAAAGAACACACAGATTTTAAGCGATAAGAAGAGTATAGAGGTTGAAAAATGAGGCACGGTGTTAATAGACGAAAACAACAAAAAAATCCTCGTTCACTATGGAAAATGGTAGTTTTGGAATATAATATTGTAAGTCAAGATGGGCTCATGCAGGGTACAGAAGTATCAAAGTCTTCTGATGGTAAAACGTAAATTATGACCCATCCAATTTCAAAGTTATTTCCTTTCAGAAAACGTTTTTCAGGAGACCAGTGTTTTTTGGAAAGCTAGAATAGGGACTGAGGCAAGAAAGAAAGCTATTTGAAAAGGTAAAGAGAATTAAAACCCTGGGAGGAGATTACCGGGAATACCTGTAGCCACTAGTGGGACTTTCTAAGCCCGGCTTATGGTAGACTTAA
>RDPX01000018.1:3431627-3476348 GCA_003991215.1 Morbakka virulenta | reverse complement strand
AGAGGGGGAGAGAGGGAGAGAGAGAGAGAGAGAGAGAGAGAGAGAGAGAGAGAGAGAGAGACGTGCGGGATACAATGTTATGGTTGTGCCCTTGATAATTGGTGCTCTTGGTTACGGAATGCGTCAAGAGTAGAGACACGATACAAAAGACTATCTGCGAAATGTAGAAAACGATCCTTAGGGACAGTTAGACCACAGTCAGAAAAGTACTATGTGGTCTCATTCAACACACAGGTGAATGATCTTATTTTGTAGTTGTTGGGTTTTTTTGTGCAATAGTGACTGTTCAAAGTGCGAAACTTGTTTTCAATTGTAACTAGCAAATTTTGGTAGTTATATTCTAGGGCTATTTTCTTGTAGTAGCTTTATCAAAAGAAATAATAATAATAATAATAATAATAATAGTAATAATACGATATTTCGAGTGTTTTTGAGACTTTGTTTTTACATGGTATGATACGATAACACTGTCAAAGCAAAGTCCCTGTAAAGGGCACCGTCAAAGCCTAGCTACTGGGGAAAAAGACGTTAAAACAAAAAAATACGATAAGAATAAACTAGTTTAGAAAATCCAAAGAGGTTGTGTTGTGACAAGTAAAAATGGCCAGTGAAAATATGAAAAGAACTGCTCATCAGGAGGAGAAGATAAAATCTTACATTATCGAATTTGAGTTAGCAGACATTTTTTGTGAGAATTTGTAAAGTAATTATGCATCATCAAGGAAGCACGGCGTTAACAAAAAAAATCTGAGAGTAGAAGGAAAAGCATGCAGAGCTTTCCAATGCTCGAGTAAAAAAAACTGATTTGTTTGAAAAAAGAAACAAAGGCTGAAGAAGAAAGCTCACAGGTAAAGCCATCGAGAAGCATGTTTTGAATTGCATTCTAAAGCGAAGAAAGCTAAGAGTTTACTTCATGAAAGCTATGGCAATGAAGAGTGTTTAAAACCAGCATTTGTTGATTCTATAGGTTGGTTGGAAAAGTTTATGAAAAGAAATTGTCGTTGTACCAACGTGAAACAATGACCCAAAAGATCCAGCACAGTTAATAATAAAGATTGATACTTGTGTGCTAGAGGTACATTGTTTAACTCAGCAGTACAAATACGCTTCTGAGTCAATAATTGCTATAAACGAGACACCAGCATGGACTGACATAATAATCATCATCAACAAAAGTCGACATCATTGGAAAGAAGAAAATTTGTTAAAAAACAACTGGGCAGGAGAAGACCAAAATTTTGTCTGAGTCCTAAAGTAGATGACACCAAATTCAAATTGTTTACAGTATTTTGTGGAGCCAAACGCAAAGTATTGAATAAAAAGTTTCGATCGCTTTGTGTTATAGCGTCTTCATTAAATACACGAATGAATGAAGATCTTAGAGTTAGGTGTGTCGAGACTGTCCATGGAATGTTTTCCTTTACTCATTGCTTGTTGACATGGGATCCCTTCTGATGTCACACAGTTTTATTCTATTCAAAAGCTTCTGTAAGATAACAAAGTGGATCCTGTAGTTATTTTGGGACGCTGCACAAAGTACTTCTAGGCTCCCGATGTAACGTAGAACAATTCGTTCAAAGTAATGGTAATGGAGCTCTTTGATTCATGAATAAGGGATGGAACTCAGTTTCATACTGCGGCTAGCAATATTAAAGAACCTTCTGGGAAGACAATTGTTTGATGGCTACTTGAATCTTGATCAAAGATCTTAAAAGACTTTATAGTAAAACCATTTAAATTCTGTGGGATAAATCTGCCTACCGATGAAAATGACGATCATCTTATTTACTATTTAAAGGAAGGTACACCTTCTGCAAACAAAAGTAAAATTTTGCACGTCAAAGATACAAGCTTAGTATCGGTAACCGTAAAGGGAAATACCCTTGACCAAATAGCAAATTTACGTACCTGAGAAGAATTATTACCAAGACAGGAAAATTCAAATCAGATGTGTATCATGTGTATCACTTTGAAGGCCAACTGCAACCTTCGGGGGAATGTAACACATCTGCAAATCAAAATGGATCAGCATCAAAAACAAGTTTCAATTGTACAGAGCCATTATCATCTCAATCTCATTGTACGCAAGTTAGACTTGAAAAAGTACAAAAAAAATTCAGAAAAATCTAGACAACTGTCACTAACGAAACCTCACACGGACAGACAGAATAACAACTGACGATAATCTGAGAGTATCAAGACAAAGACAACTACACAACATTTTAGAAGAAAGGAAGTGGAAGTTAGCCGGCCATGCTGTACAAATACCACCTGAGAGAATATCCTATCATGCTCTATCACTGAAGCCAAAATCAGGAAAGAAAAAAAGGAGTAGGCCACTTACAACATCGCGAGCAGCCTTTAACTAATTTCTGAAGGGATGTAGATTGCAATAAAGAAATGTTCAAGTGCTGAATGCTGACAAAGCAAGATGGCGTCTTCTTGCCCTTCGATGTCCTTTTAAGTACCGGAGGATCTAAGGTCTAAAGGGTCACTTTGTGCAGTGGGTGAGCGATTCTGAAAACACAATATAAGGCGAGAAATTATTTTCCATATAACACAAAATCATTTAAGAGTGAGTCGGATCAAAAACAGTCTTTTAATGAATTTCAATTATTAACTCTTTCCTATGATGAGAACGGTTTCATTGACACTTAAATACCTCTGTAAAGATTTGTAATGTAGGGTATTTTTTATATAATGGAAATCATCTAAACAAACTCTTCATTTCGACCCAATTAACATAGTTTATTGTAAGAAAATTCCAGTTTTTATGTATAGTTTGACTTTGTTTATAGCTCTTTTCCAACTTTTAGAACAAGCGCCCCCTTCTGTAAGCGTCTTCCTCCAACAGGTAAAAGAAACAAATGCTGAGACGCTTATAAGAGGAAATATGCTATCATCCAAAGAATATGTAATTATATGCAATACAAAATTAGCGACAGCACAACTTTATTTTCATAACACAGCAGTTTTTATTTCAGTTTGATGATGCGACAGGAAGTGCTGTGAAAAGAAGCAGTCTTAAGGAGAATTGGCAGAACAAAGAAATTTGTTTTTGGCACTGCTCAAGAAAGATAACATACCCGAAACATTGCCGGTTAGAGACACAGCTTGGCACAGGATCATAAAAGCGAGTAGTAAAGATGAGGAGATTAGTTGAAGAAGGCATACCAAGTGCCTAGAGTAAAAGAAGCAACGAATGACCACGTTTCTTACGCGCTATACTATTTAGCCAAGTAGAATTTATCTCTCCAACTACAATGTGAAAATAAGTTACTCCTTTACTTTGGGGGAACATCGACAGTAAGGCTGTTGTAAGTCATCCAATAAAAGTCATTGTAAGAGACATTAAAAAGTGTTAATGCAAAGCCGACACTCACCCCACATCAACCTCTGTATGCATCAGTTAAACAAACTCAATCTCAGTACGCCAACTATTTAGAAGAGACCAAAATGGTTGTTATGATGGATGCCATACATACTAAGATGGCTATAATGGTAATGACCAAAGAGTGGTTGAAAGACAGTAAATAAACTATTATTTTTATAGCAGCTGAGATAAATGTTTCTTACACTAGTGATACTTACCTGAGGAGACAAAATAAAAAAAGGTGTTGAAATGCTAAAGTTTTGGTTTTAGCATTTTATTACCTGTTAAGAAAGCAAGGAAAGGAAGAAACATCATCATCAGAGACAATATTTGGTGACTGAACAAAGCAAAAAGAGAAAACTGTTTTCCTTTCGCTTACTGGTGCACAGTTAAAGAGCTTCAGTCTCACTTCTTCCGTTCAATAGGAGTATTGAAGAAGCTAACTTTAATTGGTATCCTAAATGTCTTCACCCCGATATTTGGCTTCGATCACATGCACTATGGCATTTGGTTACCTGTGTTACTAAAAGCATTAAATGGCTTTGAGATCTTTTACCTAAATGTTTACACTCAGATTATGACTGGAAGGACTATTGTTCAAAAGAGGGAAGAAAGCTATTATGTACCATTGTCGATCATGCATAAAAGTAAAGTAATGTAGTGATCAAGGAAGACGAAGGAGTGACCGGAATATGATAACACCCAGATTATCTGCTTAAATACGTTGATTGCTGGTCATGGAATATCCTTGATAATTAATGAATATAAGTTACTTATACGGGGTGAAAATAAAAATATTCATCTACCCCAAAAGAACACACTAGCTTCCAAAACGTGTTTCAGTAAAGATGTGAATTTATTTTTATTATTTGAGAGAGCAAAATAGTCCTTTCAAAGAAGAAGAATATGTACTCATTGTACTGAAAAGAATAGTAACGGGGTAAAAAATCACCCAACTCCGTAAAATTAATAAGAAAAATTGGTTTAACTAAGTCTAACTATTTTGAATTTGAGAGACATAAGAGAAAGTTGTCTGTTTATAACCTAATTAAATGTAACAAGTTTACCCCTTTCCGAAAAAAAAGACTTAAGCAAGACATTGAGCTCTAAACTAAAACTTATTACAGTAATTAAGAACTGTCCACTGTTTTCAAGGTTTCTATTTGTTTTGTCTGAGTGAAGAAAGCAGTTTGAATAAGGTTTTTGAGAAAGATAATTATGAGTATCTGTCTGCACATCANCCCAACTCCGTAAAATTAATAAGAAAAATTGGTTTAACTAAGTCTAACTATTTTGAATTTGAGAGACATAAGAGAAAGTTGTCTGTTTATAACCTAATTAAATGTAACAAGTTTACCCCTTTCCGAAAAAAAAGACTTAAGCAAGACATTGAGCTCTAAACTAAAACTTATTACAGTAATTAAGAACTGTCCACTGTTTTCAAGGTTTCTATTTGTTTTGTCTGAGTGAAGAAAGCAGTTTGAATAAGGTTTTTGAGAAAGATAATTATGAGTATCTGTCTGCACATGTCATATATGAAAACCTGAGAAAGGCTACAAAATCAGACATTGTAAAAATCTTCGATCAGCACGTTAGTGCAATAATGGAAAGACCATCATTAGTTTCAGCAGTCTTGTTTGACTTTGTAGCTTTTGTTTAAATAGTGTCGCCCCTCGCAAAAAGAATTTCCAAGATTAAGCAGACAAGGAAATTGGATCAATTTTTACGACGCTTTTTGCTAATGAACAAATTGGAGACTTGATAATAGACTGTATTCCTCTTTTTCTATTAAAATGTAACCAAAAAGGTTGCTCTCTTGCTTCTTTATTCCATTGACCAGCTTTCTGTTCCTTTTGTCTTTGTCCGTGCTTTCACCTTTAGTGTTTAGCTATCAAGTGGTTATTGCTATTTCATCTCACAACCAGATCTCTGCAGCTTTCAGCCCCTTGTATTATTTACATTCATTCATTAAAATTGATTTGATATACGTTTTAAGGATCATTTTACTTACATAGAGTAACAATAGCCAATCAGCCCAGTCAACCAGAATTATAAATACACATTTTGTTTTACTACATTTTCCCTTTTAATCGTAGTTCTCAGAATAAAGAGAGCATTTTTTTTGTTTCTTTTGTTTTCTACTAAACGCCACTGTTCGCCTGCAGTTCATGCTTTAATCTAGTATCATGACCTAATTTGAATTCCTTGTGGCAGAATTTTGGTCATCTTATCCATTAGGCATTTTTTGAGATGTGGACGAAGCTAAATGTTTCTTTTTTTTCTAAGTGAATACAATAACTATGGATTTTAATAAATCCTTTGGGTTTATATAGTGTTGTATACGTCATTCAGTAGTTTTGTGGTCATTCCAAGATCTTCAAATCACCTCTGGTACTCCAATTGTGACGTTATCTTGACCCAGAGTATTGTTTTCTCTCGTTCTTTTCCTTGCGTACTCCATTCATCTCCAAAACGTTTTGGTGTATCAAATTTCTATTTGATGTTTTACCATGTAAAAAAAGCTATACAGTTCCAAAACGTAGGACAGCAGTTATAAAATGCACCCTAGAAAGGGTGTTAGTAGGCGAATTACAACCTTTATTTCTTGCCTATCTATTTCTGTTATTTCTAGCCCAAAGTACCAAATTCATCCTTAATCCTACTTATTTGAAGGTCATTTGTGTCCTATTTTGGAGTTTACTTTTACATTTCTATATGCTCTACAAGCTCGTCTAAAAGTACTTTGACAAGTTGGTACACTGACAATTTCTTGCATGATCACAAATCACCAGGTTTTGCCTGTTGTAATTACACCAAAACATGATTCAGATGATATACGAATGTGTGTGGACATGGTTGAACCTTATCGGGCCATAAAGAGAACACGGCATGTCATACCGACGGTTGAAGAACTCAACACATGATTTAAATGGTGCAAAGGACTTTTATAAATTGGACTTAGCTAGCGGATTTCATCAGCTGGAGTTAGAGGAACAGAGTAGGAGTATTACCACATTTTCATCTCATGTTGGCTTGTTTCGATACCGTCAGCTCAATTTTGGAACATGCTCTGCTCCTGAGCTGTTTCACGAATCGTTGCGAAAACGTCTCTTGGGCATAAATGGGGTGTGCAATATACATCGTGATATTACAATTGGTGGCAAAGATGATGACGATCATTACTGTATACTTGAGGAGTTATTCCTGCGAAGCAGAGAATTGGTTATAACTTACAAGTGGAGTAAATGTGAATTTGCACAGAATTCTCTGAAGTTTTACGGCTTGATATTCTCAGGTGATGGAATTAGTCCTGCCCCTGACAAAGTAAAACCATTCGTCACATTCAATCACCGACAAATAAAAAAGAGTTGCGTTCTTTTGTTGGAATGACAAATTTTTCGCCCCAATTTATTCCTAACTACGCAACATTCACAGCTCCATTACTAGTTTTAGAGGGATGTAGTATTCGTAGTTATTGATCAGCCATTATTTTTTATGTCCTTGTAACAAATCGTTTTGATTGAAAGATTATTCTGTAGAGCACTAGCCAATATGGCAGGTGTTTAACTACTTTTTTTGAAAGTCTGAGATACTAAAGGTTTGGACAAGGGAATGCGCCGATCAAAGAGCAAGAGAGGAGCCAGAATATGGAAATCTAAAACGAGGATTGGCCGTAGCAAGTAAAAAAAGTCAAAGACTTTCAAAATCTTCAAACGTTCATAAAACAATAATTATATTGCACATTAGCAACATTATACAATGTTATAATATTATTTATATCATTAAAATAAGGTCATTTTCCCATATCACCATAAAGTAGTTGAGCTACACCTCCTTCATACTTGTCCATCCTGCGTAAATCATCCTTTAGTCATCATTATGAAATTTCCATTGTTTATACATTTAGTTTTATCACGTCCTAGTACGTTGGTATTTAAACCTATCATCTTCTCCTTAGCATTTCAAGTATGTCAGACTGATGTAATGTTCTAACATTTCATGTTATCACTTTGATGGTATCTCTGTTGCGTACGCTAACTGGATAAGGTCTGGGCCTACCTGTTACACACCAGAAAAGCCCTACCGAGCAAAGAGACCAATGGCGACATGGACTTCTTGCAAAGGATAGCCTCCTTTGGCCAAGTCGAAACTCCATAACCGGATGTAGTATTATGTCAATATCCAAGACTAGAATTAGAGATAAAATTGTTATAAATTTGTTTTGGAATTTTTGCTCTTCAAATTTTGTTGACACTGTCTTCAATAATATTATTGTACCTTACCCAGATGACACATCCCACTGGACGAAGGCTACCACGGTTTGCCACACATCTCTGTCTCTCATCATTCTGATCAGATGAGTAGCTGGCCATTGCCTATCTGTTATCTTCACCAGTCCATCCATGTATTTTACTCTTGGTCTTTCTCTTCTTCGCGGTCCTTCAATCTTGCCACTGAGGCATAGCTCTTCCAGCTCTACTTGCCTAACAACAAGTCCTACGAAGCCCAGCTGCCTAACTCTCACGGCTGATAGCTAGGCTTTCCTTATTCTAGCATAGGCCAACACTTCCTGATTTGTACTTTTGACTGTTCAGAGAACTTTTAACATTCTTCTCCAAGACCACATCTCTATAGCTTCAAGTCTTCTTTCATCTTTGCGAAGAATCCACGTCTTGTACTCAAAGAGCAGTACGAACCACACAAAACACTTCACAAATCTCACTCTTATTGACATTGCGAGCTTGCTGTTTGTTACCTTTCCTATCACTCTTGTGAAGTAATTCTTTGCTAAAGTGATCCTTATATCAATCTCACTTCGCCCATTACTTGTGATTAGACTTGCCAGATGGATAAAGTTTTCTGTTTGCTTCACACTCTTGTTGTTAACTAAGATAGTAATATGAGATGGTTGCTTTCAGGAGACCACCATAACTTCTGCTTTTTTCTCATTGATTTTTATCCCTCTCTCAATACTTGCTTATTGTAGGACACTTACCAGATTTTTCAGAAAACTATCGTCAGCACATCTGACATTACTAAAATTGCCTCCTCCAACTTTAATGCCTTCTAATTCACTGTTATTTTTCATAATTATTTCGCTATAATATAAATCCTCTGTCAAAACACACCTTTGTCGTACCTCACGTTTAATATTTTGAAAATCTGATTCTATTTCACCAACTCCCACATTTGCCCTTTGTCTCTAGTATGAATTTCTGATCAATCTTAAAATCTTACCTTCAATATTCAATCTCTTAAGCATGTCAAATAACTTCTTTTATTGCACTCTATCAAATGCCTTTTCATAGTCTACAAAGAACAGGTAAAGCTCTTTCTGTATTTCTGACGCTTCCTCCATTAACATTCTTAATGAAAACATTCCATTTGCTTTACTTTTATTTTTCATGGAATCGAACTGCTCCATACTAACCTTTGGTCTTATTCTACTTCTAATCCTGTTTAATAATAGTATAGTCCCGTTTAATAGTACTCTTACCTTACAAATTTGCTTCTTGATGCTAATTAATCATTCTGTGTTTATTGCACTCCATTGTTCCAGGTATCTTTGGTATAGTAATAAATGTTGAGTTGTACATTTGGAGAACTGCGTCATCCGTGTCCTATATTTTGTTTTCCAGTTGTGTTACAACATTAATTTCAAACCCTTACTGGGCCCGAAGCATCTCCACAGGAATACCATCATCTCTAATTGACTTACCCTTTTTAATACCATTTATTGCTACCTTTATTTCGTCCTTGGTTATGTACATGCATTCATCATCAAAATCTAGGCTGCTATTCTCCGCTCTGTCGTCATCAAATAGTTCTTTGATGTATTTGGTCCACTTACTTCTCGTTTCCTGCTCTAACTGCTTTCTTAAGTGCCTTACCAGTGACGTTTCTTTTGTTACATCTCAATGGTTCACCTTTTTCATACATTCGCTGCTGATCATAAGTAATCATATCTTCACTTTCGGTACATCTATCATTTATTCATTTTTTCTTTTCTTCTACACATTTTCTTTGTATTTATCTGATCATTTCTCCATATCCCATTACATTATTCCTCTTGTATTGCTGTTTTTCTTCTATTACCTGTAATATATGACCGTTCATCCATGGCTGTTCTTTTTTCCTTTCTAACTTGTGGTATGGTCTCACTAGCATGTTCTACATCCCAT
This sequence comes from Morbakka virulenta, assembly GCA_003991215.1. NCBI lineage: Eukaryota > Metazoa > Cnidaria > Cubozoa > Carybdeida > Carukiidae > Morbakka > Morbakka virulenta. The sequence goes on along the minus strand of RDPX01000018.1, from coordinate 3,466,793 downwards.
AATGATGCTGGATTCTCATCACCACTCAACAAAACGTCTCCCTCTGTCATTTCTCACACCCAATTCATATGATCTAGCTGTATCTTGCTCTCGGCCTTTATCAACCGTATTCATATTCCCCATTAAACAGACACCTCATGTTTCTTGCACATATCGAGTGTTACATCTCTGCTTACATCAACGTAAAAATCATCTACTTCCTCCTCCTCCATTGGTGTTGTTGGGGCATAGACTTGCATCATACAGGTAGTAAACGGATGACCTTTAAATATCACTAGAAGAACTGTCCGATACAGCCAAACATTTAATAATACACAGTTGAAGATGGGTGTCCACCATTAACCCCACACTTCTCTGTGCAGAGTCAACACCCAAGTAGATAAAACCCCCACCCAGAGCGTCCATGGAGCCAATATCTCTCCATCTCCCCTCTTTCAAATCCAATAAACTCATTTTCAGTCTTTTAATTTTCTGTTCTACTTAATCCTTTTTTCCTGCCTAGTAACGGTTCCAACGTTCCACGTTGCCAGCTTGATCTTCTTTGACATCCTGTGAGTTTGGGAGAGGCGGGAGTCTCATAACAACGGTCAAAGGACACCTGCTCCATAACATTAATCCTACGACCAAGCGAGACAGTCTGCCATTCAGCAGTACGACTCTCATTAAGGCTGTTATTTTCATCTTCATAGTGTAACATATCCATTATTCTTGGGTTAATACTTGGTGGGATCCACAGTTCTTTTCTGCGCCCTATTATAAGTACGGACTTAGCTTTGCCTAAATAGGCTTCCTGTAATGCAGCACGTCGAGTCTACTCATGAGTGTCTCCAAAATTAAGCTCCCCGAAGATTACAGATCGCCTAGTAGTTCCCAAACCAAACGATTTGGTTGGATTAATCCTTCCTTACACAGGATGTTGGTGAATGCCAGCTTCCCGCACCCAGAGAATCAGTAAAATTATAATTTGCTTTTCATACTCTGGGCTTCAGGTAGTCCGCAAAACACAAAACATTTTGAAGTAATTTCTATGAGGGTAACGTCTCTGCTACCAATTATTGATAATTAAAACTTAAGAAAGCTACTGTACTCTGTATCGCAGCGAGAATTGTTAGGAAGCACTCCTATTTACAAATATTTTGAGCCTTGTCGAAGTTTAATTCGCTCTCTATAAATTAGTGAAAACATTCAACATAAAACCTTGCCTGACTTTATTGTTCAATTGATGAAACCCTAAAAAATAGAAACTGACTGCCTTAACATTTTGAAACATTTATTTATTCTTAGTAAAATAGTTGTTCTCTTACATCTTTTCCGGATATAAATGATCATGTTGCCACTGTTTTCACTCCCTAAAACAGAACCATCAACGATTTCATCTTAAAGCTAATTGGGACTAGGCTTGAAATTGTTGTGCTAGCTACAAAAGCTGCTTCACAAAAAATGACAACTATTTTGATCGACACAGAAATCTATATAAAAGTTAGTATAAGAATCTTTAAATGGCAATATCTTTCAGTCATTGCATATGGTCTTAAATGTGGAGCAGTATATTATACGATGAAAAAGCGTATCAAAGCTGTAGAAATGTGCTTTTACAGAGGAATGTTTAGAACATCTTTGATATGACATGTCAGCAATGAGGAAGTACTCTTGATGGCAAAGAAAATAAAAATTATTTAGACAGAAAGCAAGGAAAGGCAAAGCAAATTCATAGATAGTGTTATAAAGATAAAAGAGTAGCAAAATTAATTATTACAAAAACGTCAAAGTCAAGAAACTAAAGGAAGTCAGAGCCAAACGATATTAACATCCATGTCGGAATATTATGAAATAAAGCAAAGGCTATGTTACATGTTGCAAAAGCTCCACCAGCACAAGAGTTAGATATAGAAATGGCCCCCATTACGACAGAGGAAGTAAAAGATTCCATCAAGAGAATGAGAATCAACAAGGCCCCTGGAACTTATGTTACTTAATGGGTTACTTAAAATGAGAGGAGTGGCAGTCGAAGAACAGCTCATAGAGTTATGTAATTACATCTGGGAGGAGAACAGGATACCAGCAGAATGGGATAAAGGAGTTATTGTAAAGTTACCAAAAAGGGAGATCTTTCAGACTGTAACAACTAGAGAGGAATAAGATTACTATCCACCACATGGAAGGTTTTCAGGTGTATCATCTTAAAGCGTCTTAAAGTAAACAACAGGCTACGCTCAGAGCGTGCAGGTTTTAGGGTAGGTAGATCTTGTAGCGAGTTAGTTTTCGTGTTAAGAAACATTATCGAGCAAAGTTTGGAATTTCAATCAAAACTGGTGCTGAACTTCATTGATTTCCACAAATCATTTGACAGTATTCACAGGGCATCACTTTGGAAGATACTGAAATTTACGGAGTTCCAAATAAGGTCATTACAATTATAAAGTCCTTGTACGACCAGCCCAATTGCGGAGTCAGAAATGGCTCAGGAATGACAGAAAAATTTGAGCGGATGTCTGTAATGAGACAGGGCTATATACTGCCCACCTTCTTATTCATATTTTGCTTGGATTTTGTAACGAAGAAAGCAGTACCTCCTGAGAAAACAACTTTAATCTCACCGACCTCAATTTCGCTGATGACATAGATCATAGTGACCTAAGATAGCATGAAATGTCAAGAAGTGACAGACAGGCTGCACATCCAAAATGCCAAAATAGGATTGAGAATAAATAAAGGCAAAAGGAAAGTGTTGAACTTCAACAACAATCAGACAGTACAACTAACCGTAAGAGGGGACCAGCTTGAGACATTAAAGAAGTTCCCATACCTTGGAAGCTACGTTGCAGACTCTGATGAGGTGGAAACAGACATGGCCAATAGGTCAGGGAGAGCTGGAGCAGGTTTTCGATCAATGGCACACATATGGAGGACTCGACAAATAAGTTTGAAGACTAAGAGCCAGTTATACATGGCAATAGTTATATCTATAGCTTTATACGTAAGTGAGACCTGGAAAAATTCAAAGAAACTGGAAAGAAAGTTGGACTCCTTCATCAGCGGAATCAGAGAAAAATCTTTGGCATCACATGGCGGGACAGGATAACGAACGAAGAAATCTTAAGACAAACAGGACAAAGAGCATTGCACAAGATCGTTGAAGAGGGGAGATGGAAACTGGCGAGACATGTATTGCGGCTACCAGCTGGCCGACCTGAAAGAGAGAAAGAGCCTAAATAAAAACTGTTAAAAATTTTTCAATTGCTCTCTTTGTCTTTTGATTTACCCCCTTACCCTTAATTGTCAAAGTAATTTATCAATATCAATATTTGCATTAAAAAATTATTGTTCTTGACTGGAGTGATATTTCAACGTAGGAAGCTTTACTATTTGTATTGGATTTTTTGATACTTGACTTGTGAAATTTACGTTAGTTGGCTATGATCGTGACTCCAAAGTCATTAGTCAGATGTTGCAATATCCTAACTTAAGACGGGTTTCAAAATCAACATTGAAATTGTCATATGTCAGCATAACCTTAGCAAATTAGTTTTAAGTGAAAAGCAGACACGTGTTCTAATCGAATTGATTAGTTTTTATTATAACGAGCTTACAATGGCGTCAAACAAACAATATGCAATTTGCATTGTTTGAGTAATGTATAGATTCAGGAATTCACACAGGGTGAATCATATTAGTATTCTGATTACTGAAAAGGTATTTAAAAATTATTTTTATTTACAAACCAATTCTAAATTGCAGTAAAAACGTCTACAGCAAATAGGCCTTTTGATATTAATTTTCGCAAAACCAAATCCCAAAAAATGCACGTTAACTCTTGCAATAAAAAAACAATCCTGTGATCAGGATGACCGTAAGAGCTCCTGTCTGCAGTGTACAGTCAGTAGTAGTATCTTGGCGTCTGTTTTCATTTTGTGCAATAAAAGCTCTGAAATCTCAAACNGGGAGATGGAAACTGGCGAGACATGTATTGCGGCTACCAGCTGGCCGACCTGAAAGAGAGAAAGAGCCTAAATAAAAACTGTTAAAAATTTTTAAATTGCTCTCTTTGTCTTTTGATTTACCCCCTTACCCTTAATTGTCAAAGTAATTTATCAATATCAATATTTGCATTAAAAAATTATTGTTCTTGACTGAAGTGATATTTCAACGTAGGAAGCTTTACTATTTGTAGTGGATTTTTTGATACTTGACTTGTGAAATTTACGTTAGTTGGCTATGATCGTGACTCCAAAGTCATTAGTCAGATGTTGCAATATCCTAACTTAAGACGGGTTTCAAAATCAACACTGAAATTGTCATATGTCAGCATAACCTTAGCAAATTAGTTTTAAGTGAAAAGCAGACACGTGTTCTAATCGAATTGATTAGTTTTTATTATAACGAGCTTACAATGGCGTCAAACAAACAATATGCAATTTGCATTGTTTGAGTAATGTATAGATTCAGGAATTCACACAGAGTGAATCATATTAGTATTCTGATTACTGAAAAGGTATTTAAAAATTATTTTTATTTACAAACCAATTCTAAATTGCAGTAAAAACGTCTACAGCAAATAGGCCTTTTGATATTAATTTTCGCAAAACCAAATCCCAAAAAATGCACGTTAACTCTTGCAATAAAAAAACAATCCTGTGATCAGGATGACCGTAAGAGCTCCTGTCTGCAGTGTACAGTCAGTAGTAGTATCTTGGCGTCTGTTTTCATTTTGTGCAATAAAAGCTCTGAAATCTCAAACGACGTTTAGCCAATTAAACATTTTAATTACACTATTTTTATATTGAATCCACTCAAATAAAGTTTTAGACGTCAGCCTTATTTCTACGACACGTTTTTAAAACTCCACCAGATGTATGAAAACCTATCTCATACAAAGAAGCATCTGCCACATCAATATTACATAACCCTGCCATTCGTTGCGACCGCTTTCCTCGACTTTACCGCTCTTACTTTAGGCTAATTATCATTTAAAGAAGGACAAATATCGTAATATATCTAATGTAGTGAACTTTTTTTCCTAAATGTAATTAATTTTTAGAGATTTGTTTTTTTTCCTAGCAAATATTGTTAGCTTAATGTAGCTTCATTTTACAATATTGCAGATCAATAAAGTTTCTAAATTATTTAGAGCATCTTATAACTAGATTCGGAACTAATTATTTACAATGCTTTTTCATGACCTTGTTGCTCAGCATTTTATAAGCTATTTGAAGCATTTTTCATTTTTTTTAGTGACAAGTGTCGTTAACTGGATAACTTTCACCTTGCTTCAAGTCACTGTAAAGTTGCCATGAACCATTGATAATAATAATACCTGAGAAAGCAGGTTTAATGGCCATTGGTTGCCACTGATTAATTACCTTTGGATACCGTTTTGTTACCACTGATCATCGCATGAAATAGACTTAAATGTATCCTTATTTTATATTTCCCATAGAAATGTGATGTAGTTTATCATGTCATGGGTCCCTTGTTGTAGGTTAGTGCGTTTTTGGTGCATTTCCTTATCAGTAACATTGCCAATAGTTAGGATGAAACGTCAGAGATCAGATTGCAGGATTGCTTTGCAGACGGCAAAGGCTCAAGATTGTATCACTTAAAAGAGACACATTTGGTGTCATGCTCCTTCGCGACAAGAATTAGCTGACAGCAGAAGAAAAAACACAGAAGTGGAAAAAAAGAAAAATGACTGTGATGTAGTTTTTTATTTATCTAGACTAGATAATTGAACTTTCCAATATGGTTTCGCTTTTTCAAAATAACTTACTTTATTCCTGTGATATCACTGCTTAAAGTCCACCCTTAAACCTTTTAAAAATGAAATCCTTCTTTCGAAACCCAAAATTTCTCTCAAACTTCCAACTGTTATACTACTTACTCGATATAATAGCAATCATCTGGCAGTCAATCATTTATGATATTCCTTTTATGGTTAGTCAATCATTAATAACAATCATTTATTAGTTAGTTATCTAATTTAATCCATAGCATAATGGTCTCCTATGATTCCATCGTTTGATTCCATAGAAAATTGCTTTAAATTATTTTCAAATATATTTCTGTAAGTGTAATGGTTGAAATTTGGTATAACAATGAAATTAATAATCATATGTCAATCGGTGTATGTAGTAGCATTTAAGAATGAAGTCATAAGAAATTACGGCTTTGATGCAGATATTGTCATGAATAGAACGCAAACGACTAAAAGAGTCCAAGCTGCAATAAAATCTCAAAAAATATATACAAAGAACCGATCATTTATTTAAAAGAAATTTCGCGATACATGACAGTAGAGGTTTGAATAACTTCTTAACCACAAATAAAAGAAACGAAATATTGGAATGATCATGCACAAGATGTACTTACTCGTCGATATAAGAGAATCGATATGTTGTTTTTGTAACTAACAAATACAAAAATCTGAAAAGAAAAGACTACAAGATTTATGTCGTAGTAAAAACTTATTGATGACAAATATTTAATTAATCCAAATAGTCTGTCTAATACATGTTTACAACAACCATTTCCCCTTCCAATTAAACCAATCTATTGAGTGTCTTCTACTCAAATTGAATCGATAGTTTTTGTTTCATCCACTATACTGTATGGAAATAATTGATAAATCATAACACGTTTTAGTATCTGATCATCAATCGTTGGATGTAATTCATTTATGATATGAAAATATGAAAAGTATCTTTCAAATATTTAAAAAAATTTGAGGATTAATTTTATATATATAGTATATAGTTCAATCTAATGTTATTGCATAGTGAATTTTATATCATTTTTCATATAGAACATGGTGATGTAGTAAAAAAACTACATCTAAAATTAATTTTTCTTTTTACAGGCCGAAAAACGCTATAGACCCTTTCAGTCCAACATTTGAATTTGGGTTCTCGTCTCCAAATGTCATATTATTCGATCTTGTTTATGTTCTTGCATTAAAGGTACATAGTTTCTTTCCATTACACCAAACACTCGATTTATTTATCCATGCTGGTAGATTCCAGTGAATAAATAAGCAACACCATTTATTCAATTCACCAGCATTTGCTTCAGCTCGGTAATTTTCACTCGGTAATTCATTATTGAAACTACTTGGTTCAATGACAATATGATCATCTGTTGTACCACCTAAAACCAAATGGCTATCAGGTGAAAAAATACCTAATTTATCAACCCCTCCTCCGTCATCGTGACCAAACAATCCATTTCTGGTCCAGTATGTGCCATCAACTGAGTTTAATTTATAAACCTAAAAATATTGACAATATCTTTAGCTGAATATAAATTGTTTGAATTGCTAGAACTATTAAGATGGATGTCACTCATCAATCGTTGATTACCGTTAAAATTAAGATAACAACGATTATTAACTCTATTTTCTAATTAGAGAAAGCCAATTTCTAAACAAACTCTCCAGCGCTATTGTAAATATTATTACATTATTTTTTTGTTTATTTTTTTATAAGGTAGANCCTTAAAAAATAAACGCTTCTCTTTTCTCAATGATTCAGTTATTGCGATTATATTTGATAAATGAACAGAATCAAAAAGTGTGCTCAGCACATCAAAATTTCAATGCTTGACCGACGAAAATCAGACTTCAAAATTTCACATGCAACATTTTAACTACTTTCTGATTGACTAACAGATTACGAAATATGAGACCAAATACAAATTCTGCAATTTCATATATCAAATCGATCAATGTTAAATGGTTTGATCAAAGGTTAAATGAAAATTCACTTGCCAGTTTACACAAAGAGGTCAAGGGAGAGTAAAGATTAAGAAGGATTGAAAAGTTGTTGATCATTCTTTTAATAACTGGTATTTCTAAACAAGTTGGTTCATAATTTGGGCAATTTCGCATATGTATTTGCGTGTAAAACGGACATTAAACCGAATATGATGATGATGATGATGATGATGATGATGATGATGATGATATTTAGATTATCTTGTAATGTGACTGATGATTGCAGGAAATATAATTTCATTACACTTTTTATTACAGAAAATTTAAAAGATTCAAAGTAGTTCTACTTTATATTCGTCCTGAAATTTTATGAATGGGTCTAGAGATTAAAAGAAGTATAAAGAAATAATTAAAAAAAGTTTTTTTATTTCAGAAAATTATTTTGTTTGCGCTGTTACCTCCGGCATATAAGTACCCTCTGTGTTTCTAACTTAAATGTGGCACACTCTTGTTCAAGAAGAAGTTATCCTGAGGCAGGACGACCTACATTCTAAGTGGTACTGAAAATTGGTAATGTCATTGATATACTACAAACTGAGTCGGAACAAAAAGTTAACTTGTTAAGGTAATTTATGTTAGTATGTAAATCAGGAGTTTATATTTTCATTGGAAGCTAATTTATGTATGTGATTATAACCATTATCACGCTCTGTTTGTCCTGCCACGTTTTTCTTTTGGTTTCCTGTTGGAATAACTGTCTTAATGTGCAATTTATCTCATTTGAATTGGTCTGCCAATCCGATTCAGCTGCTCTGAGAACCATCAGTCAGCGTGCAACTGTAAGAAAACCAGGGAGTAATTAGAAGGCAACTTTTATCTTTGAACAGCTGAGTTAAGACCTAATACTAGAAATTAAACAATTGCAGTTTAGTGTATTATGTACAACTTCTTCCAGCTTAATATTAAGATTATAAACACAGGTTTTGAATGGTATATTTGATTTGATTTGCACTTTAAAAATTCTTGAAGCCGCAATTTTTTTCACAAGTTATTTAAACCCATAAGTCATACATTAAATGGTTCTAGGTAATAATTGATCTTCACTCTTTGTAGTTAGATTTTTCATCAGCTGGTTGAGAACAATCCTTAGGCCACTTGAGAAAGCCACTGACAGTTTTAAAAGAATTCTGAGTGAAATTCCGTTATTATTCATAAACGTTTTAAGTTGCTTGAAAAAATAAGTTTTAATAGAATCTCTCATGGAATTTCTTGATGAAATTTTCTCGGAATAAGTATTTAAGTTAAGTCTAATGAGCTAATTTCAGAACTCTTAGTGTATTTTATGACCTTAGCAACGTTAAAATAGAATTTGAGAAATGTAACGATGGTACAATTCCACACTAGCAGATAGGAAAAACATTTTTGGGGTACTTAACCCCACCATTTGTTGGAATCCTGTCCAGAGATGCAAAACTAAATTCGACAAAAAATGATATTTGTTGCTTTTCTTGAAAACATTAAATTTACCTTAATTACCTTCGGTTGTAATTACTTTTCATTGATGCTAACCCTATAATCCAGTTGGGGTTTTCCAAAACCCTTTTTGGTTCTGCATCTGTTAAAAATCATTAAATTTAGTTGTGTTTTAAAAATATTTGAAGACTTTGTAAGAGTAAACTAAATAGCATCTATTGATCTTACGCCCAACAGAAGGCACATTTATAAATACAACATTAAATTCAAACTTGGAAATAACCGCAGTAGGACACTTTCACCTTATATTTTCTTGTAGTTCGCTTGACTTTAGTGACTGTATGAGACCTTAAAAAATACTGCATACATTTCATAGATATGTATACAGTATTGTCAGCACTTGCCTTGCTTAACCCTTCAGAGATGTACTCCTGAGAAAAAGTATTTTTGAAATTATACATAAAATGTTTAGCTATATTTTTTGTATTTTACTATAAAAAACTAACTAATAGTATGTAAACCCATTATTTTGTGTCATTGTTATGTCGCTATGAGAAGAACAGGTTGCACATGGTTAATGTCTTGTTTGTATTGTTTGTAAGTTTAACTGCCAGACTTAATTTATTTGTTAATTTGATCGTGGAGTTTTGTCTCCCTGTGTTAGAGGAAAAAGCAAAACACTGCGATTTTTTCTCTTTACTGTCTGCAGGTGATTATCAGTGAATAATATTGTCGATAAAATTAAAAATATTGAAGTAAGAACTAAACAACTGTCTTATTAAGCTGTCTTTAATTCGATAGTATTTATGCTGCATAAAAACAGTAATCCATAAAACAGTGTTTGTCCATATTGTTATTTTTGAAAAAGTAAAGGTTGGGAAATACTTGGATTCCAAAAATTTGTACTTTGGTCTGGTCATTTATCTGTTGTTGTGGTTTGTCGTGAGTCGTTTCAACTCATATCATTTTGTGTTGTGTCAACACAGCTTAACTTTCCCTGTTATACAAGTGGGAGTTGTGAACAAATCAAACAGTTACACTTTGTTTGAATTTGTTTGGTATTTTGTTCTGTCAACACATTTCTAACTTACCATGTCTTGCGTGTCAACTCATCAGAACTCATTGGTTCTCAGCTCAACTGAATGGGTCCTGTTCACGCTTTCACACATTAAAGATTACGAATCCCTCTTATCTTTCTCATAATTGTTATTGACACACTGCGGAAAAGAGAGCAAAGGCATTTATTCTCTTCTATTTCTTCAACAAATTGTCATCAAACATGTCTGCTCCACAAGGTCAAAAACGGAAATTGAATTCAAGATGCGTAAAAAAAAATCGAGGAGCGTGAATCGTGTCCAATACGGCGAAGTAAGAATTAAGGCCAAGGAAGATGAAAGAGTCACAAAACCAACTCTCAGGAATTGTTAAAAGAGGTTACGAAGCTACAAGACTTTGTCTCAGACGTAGATGCAGATATAAGACTGCCATGCAAGAGAACCAGAAAAAGCCAAAATGCAGCACTTAACAATCTCATGTTCAACTGGTTTGCAGACAGGAGAGCAAAAGACACACTTTTGTCAGGTCCTGTGCTACAGTCCAAGTCTCAGCAGCTCAACAAGCTGATAGGTGGAGATTTGACATTCCAATCATCCAAGGTATGGCTTCAATGCTGGGAAAACGCCATAGCATAGGCAAGGGACAATCAGTGGTGAGATTAGGTCTGCAGACCATGAAGAAGCAGAGGCGTTTATCTAAATGCGAGAGGTTTTTGTGCAAGAAGAAGAACTCACAGCTGAGCAGATCTACAACGCAGGCGCAAGAAAGCTAAACCACTGCACTACCAACCACCACATCAGCTGTCAAGTCAGATCATCATCATCATCATCATCATCATCATCAACAGATTGGTCGTGTTCGACTCGCCGTGGCCCTCTGCACCATGTTTCTCCACTTCTCTCGGTCCTGAGCCATCCTCGCAGCATCCGCCATCGAAATTCCACAAATCTTCCCCATAGAGTCTGAGTAGCGTGTCTTGGGTCGGGCCTTTCCTCTAGGTCCGTATACCATGCCAGTGAGCAGTAGCTTGGTAAGGTGCTCGCTGCGCAGGACAGGACCAATGAATATCAATTTCCGTTCGTTTATAATATCCATCAGCCTTCTTTTGCAGCCACTTCTTCGGATAACTTCTTCGTTTGTGATCTTTTCAATCCAGCTAATGCGGAGTAGTCTTCGGTAGCACCATAGTTCAAAACTTTCAATTTTCTTGATGTTAGAGGTTTTCAGGGTCCAACATTCTGACCCCCTAGCAAGCGATGGAAAACACCATTAAGTTCAGTAGTCTCTTCTTTGTCTTCAGTGAGATGCTTCTATATTTCCAGATGTTTGTTAGGGCTACGGTTGCGTTTTTAGCAATTCCGATTATTCTTTTAATTTCAACAGAGTCGTCATAGTCGTTGGTGAAAGTTGCTCCGAGGTAGATAAATTTCTGGACGTTCTCTATTGGTTCTCCGTGGATAGAGATGTGATCTTCATTTTCGTCTACTGGATTTCTTACAATTTTCATCACTTTAGTTCTTTTGGCGTTCAGGAAAAGTCCCACAGCTTCACTATGTGTTCTGACTCTTTCTACGAGCTCTTGCAGTTCATTCATGCTGCCCGCAATTAGCACATTGTCATCCGCGTATCTCAAGTTAGTGATAGGTCGTCCAGCAACTGTGACACTGCCACTGAAATCTTCCAGCGCGTTTCTCATAATAGTTTCAGAGTATATATTGAATAGGTGCGGGGATAAGATGCATCCCTGTCTAACACCTTGTCCAATTCCGAACCATTCCGTCAGACAATAGGACGTCCAGACTGCCGCTTTCTGCTTCTTGTACATCATTTTCAGTAGGAGTATTAAATGCTGCGGGAAGCCCATATCGTTCATGTTTCTCCAGAGGACGTTGTGGTCTACGCCTTGCTATAATCGATGAAACAGAGATATAGCTTCTTGTTGTGCTCTCTGCACTTCTCAATCACCATTTTCAAATTAAGGATTTGATTTCTAGTCCCGGTTCCAGGCCTGTATCCAACTTGTTCTTCAGCTATTTCGGTCTCCAATTTTTTTCNTTTCTTGTACAGTTCGGAGCAGTATTCTTTCCATCTGTTACACACCTCATTCCCATCACATAGGACTGCCCCGTCTACTGCTTTGATGATATCAGCAGACGCTTTTAACTTTCCGGTTAGGCTTTTAACCCCTTGGTAGAGATCTTTTGTGGACTTTGTTAATGCATTTTCTTCCACTCACCTGCATTGTTTCTCAATTTGACTTTGCTTGTCTCCTCTCATCAGCCTCTGGACATTGGCATTTTGGTGCCTGTATTTTATTTCGTCGACTTGGTTTTGGATTCCCCTGGCTTTCAGTATTCTCCTTTCCTCTAGTGCCAATAAGGTCTCCTCTGAGATCCATTGACTATTTTTCTTCTTCTTTTTTTCGTTGGCAGTGCCGATAAGGATTTCCTTTCCTTTATTCTATAGTTCTTTCGCGCTTTTACCTTCCTCGCATCGGAGCAGAGTCTCGAATTTGTTCTCAACCGTGATTCTGTAATTAGGGCCTATCGCCTAGCAATCTAGTCAAAGTGGGGGAGGGGGGGCAATGGACGTTCCTTCTTTTTGAGTCGAAATCTGATTTTCGTCGTGAGGAGTTGGTAATCGCTGTTGCAATCTGCCCCTGGCCTTGTTCTGGCATTTTTAATGTTGCTTTTCTATTTTTGGGAATGCGATGAAGTCAATCTGATTCCGGGTTTTCTTATCTGGCGAGATCCAAGTGTAGAGGTGGCGGGGGTGTTTTTGGAAGAAAGTGTTTGCTATTGTTAGATTGTTTGAGCTGCAGAACTCGAGTAGGTCTTTATCTCTGACGTTTTGCTCGCTCCGCCCGTATTTACCGCAAGCCGCATTGATCAAACCTTGCCCTACTTTCGCATTGAAATCTCCCATCACCACCTTGATGTCTCTATTTGGGATAGAGTCCATGGTTTCCTGTAGTAAGCTGTAGAAACTTTCCACTTCTTCGTCACTAGCCAAACTTGTAGGTGCGTAGCACTGAATGAGGATGATGCTGTGTGGTTTAGCTTGGAACCCCACCTTCATATTTCTGTCAGAGATTGGGCTGTATCCGATCAGGGCTCCGCTGGTTTCTTTCGTTAAGATGACCGCTACACCTTGGCTGTAGCCTTCTTCAGAGCCAGAAAAAAGGACCGTGTGTTTAGTGTAGGTCTTGAAACTGCTTTGTCCGTTCCAGTTTGTTTCAGTAATTCCTAGAATTTGCAGGTCATATCTCTCCATTTCGTTACAGACCGTGTTCAGCTTTCCTCTTTCCTTCATCTTTCTTACATTCCACGTTCCGATTTTTAGTGTTTCTCTTAGACGGATACTCCTTCCTCCTCCTCCTCTTTTTCTTCCAGTCGCATACTTTTGGTTGTCAGCCTAGTCGCCCGCTAAGCAACGCACTCCTTGTTGGTCCACGCGACGAGCGATGTGGCATGAATAGCTTTGGTTGTACATTATTCATATACAAAGGGTGTTCTGGGTGTGTGACGGCAATGCCATCACAGAAGAGGCAGGGCCCCCAAATTTCTTTCCTTAGCCGCAGTGCTCGCTTACTGAGCGTTTGACTTCTGTCATTTGTTTGGTTGTACCATACATCTGCCAGACGTTCGAGCTGCTCATGCCGATGTTATCAGTTGCACTGACATACGCCCTGCTCACCAATCCACTGTCCTATGCATTGAGGGGTAGGGCCGTTTACTTATTTAAGGCCACCTGGCCCGCATACCCTACAAGTCATATCACAAGTCAGATCACAAGGCTTCAAATGGCTTCATGCAGTGTAAATATCGTGGGGCGATTCACAGAAAAACATCTCATTCACAGTTAGAGAAAATCCCTCCAAAATGCAATAAATCAGAAAAAACAGGGAATTCCCTAAACTGTAACAAATCCGATTGAATCGTGAAGAAAGCTAATAAATCCTAATTTAATCTTTTTATTTCACATTTATTCTCTTAGTACGGCTTAAATCTGAAACATTCGGTAAAAATTCAAAAATATAAAGATTTCAAAAAACCGTGAACATAAACTCTGGTTGCTTGTACTATGCAATGCCAGAGGTCCATGAGGCCTTGATGTAAATTTCGATAGAAACATCTGCTCTCGTCAAACAGTTTGTTAACTGTGGAGACGTAAATACACTTCATCGGGAGACAAGCAGGCAAGGAGCATCTGTATTTTCAAGTCAGTTTAGCCTTGCTGATTTTTTCCAAAACTTGTTTTGTAACTTTGATTTTTTAAGAAATAAGGACTGCAAACCAAACTGTGTATCATCGCTTGCTATCATCTTGTTTAAACACATCACGCCACCTTGTTAGTGGAGGAAGGGTTAAATTGCTCTGCACTTTGTATAGTTGGGAGAGTTACCATTGCAATTCATAGTGCCTTTGCCTAGATTAATCTTCTTTGCACTTGGTAACCTTGTAGACCCCAAACTTTTCATTATTTACTGAAAATCTCTACCATTATTTACCTCTACCGCCATTTGTCGGTAACTACTTCGATATGAAATTATTTTGTCACAAAATTCTCTATTGCACATTGATGTTAAATGTTAGTGCTAGTAGGTTTATTGCACTAGTGGACACGGAGTGTACCTATGGAGTCGTTGTGGAAAAAGAATTTATGTCTTCTCTTACCCTGGCTTGCAAGAGGAGCCACGGAAGTGAAATCCGTGGAAAAAAAAATTCCGCAACCTGTGATTGGATGATGAAAAGAGGACTGGGAAGTAACAAATAGAAAAAAACGACAATTTTCAATGGAGATTTTGTTGAGCTATTACGGATGTTGTCAGAAAAACAAGGCCTTGTTTTTAAAACGTCGAAGAGAGGAATAGAAACGGTAAAAGGAAGTAAATATAATTGGAGGAAAGTTTTTCTTATCTAATAGATACTATGCTAGGAATGTCCAGAGAGCATTAAGAATACCTAGCTTGTGTAATCATGAAGAAGGAAAAGAAATAATAGACAAATATGTTTTTCCTGTGTCAAGGGCATCAGTGAACAGTTAATACGAGCTTTTAGACAGCATAATATCAAATGTTCATTTTTCACAACACCCACACTTAGGATAATACTCTCAAAGCCAAGGGATCAAGTTCCACTTAAAGAGAGAAAAAACATAGTTTACAAACTTCATTGTAAGGAATGCCCTGCACTCTATATTGGAGAATCAAAGCATTCCTTGTGTCAAAGAGAAAAAGAACGTAAGAGAGCTATTCAAAAAGGTAAAATCAAAAAATGAAATGGCAAAAGACTGCTGGAGAAAAGATCATATTTATGACCGATAAAATGAAATGATTCTGAACGAGGAAATAAATACTACAATAGGAAAAATAAAATAAACCAACCATTCCTAACAGCACAGCAACAACATTAACAGCATATCTTACACTCTTCCAGAAATATGGCTTCCACCATTACAGAAACGAAACACAACAAAAACAGGATAGGTATGACGCCGTTCCTCAAAACAACTCTTTCCCTATCACCAAGCATGTCACCAATATAAAAATACAAAATAGCTATGCCTAATTACTTCAGTAGCCTGAAGATGGAAGAAGTATCTATCTAACCTCAGCTCGGAAAAAGCTTACGAGTCACAACATGATTAATATCCTACATTAATGGACAGAGGTTCTCTTGCTCCACCTCAATTCAGCAAGTGTGGTCATTGTTGAAAAATTCTTTATTGGTTCAATAAATGCCTTGCATACACCATTTTTCTTTTCTCTAATTATATTTATTTCCTTTTATCGTTTATATTCCTCTCTTCGGCATTTTAAATACAAAGCCTTGTTTTTCTGGCAACATCCCCAATAGCTTAGCAAAATCTCTATTAAAAATTCTCGTTTTTTCCTATTCGTTAGTGCCCAGTCTTTATTTGCCTCGTCAATGGCTTCAACTGAGTCCATAACGTCAGACATTTTAAAACCTCTGTGTATTTTACCTATTTTGTTCCGGTCCTATGATTCTGGAAAATCTGCGCTCCTTTACATTGCTATCAGATTTCCTTGATTGTCTTTGTGGTTTCTTTGTTGCCAGTGAAAAATTATTATAGGAAATGCGAGCATTTATCTATTTGGTCAATTATTAATTTTTTAAAAAGTTTTTAGTTACCATGTAAATAGATTTAAGCTGAATCAAAACGTTTGTTTTCTGCTATTATTTCTGAATACCAGTAGATTTTGAGTTGTTGCTCTAGGGTCGTGATAAATATAAACACGATTTTATGAAAGAACAAAAAAGACTCTTCCAAACTTCCAGCCCCCTTATTTTTATTTGAAAGACTTTCTACTTGCTCTTTTATTTAAAAATTTCCCCTTCTTACAATTATTCTGCTCTGGAAAGAAACTGTCTACAACAAGAATTTTTTTTGTTCAGTTCTGTCTTGTGCAAACGATTTCTTTTGAAATGAAATAAAATGAGCCTGAAATAAACACATGCAGAGCATGTATATTACTAATGTGTACATGAATGCCCTCGTATCCAGGAAATGCAAAGCTTATTTCACACACCTGGCCTATTCGATCCACCTCTATTATTTTCAGTCTCCAGTTCTATTCCAGAGTAGAGTATTTATACTTCAGCTCCACCAAACGTTTAAATAAATGAACTGTTCAAAGAAAATTCTGCGTTTGCAGATTTTTGTTAATATCAGAGCTTTTCGAATTAGCTTAGTGTTATAAACATTTGTTGATATTACATTTTCTTTTGTTTTAGTTTCTTGGTCTATATATACTTTTGTTTTATTTTCTAGGACTATATATACTACTTACTCCTAAACCTAGTCTTGTGTTGAATGAAACCTTCGTTCTGTTAACTACTTTTCATTCTTACAACAATTTATTCAACACATAAAATGAGCAAGGCACTGACGTCCTTCAGATTGGATGTTGATCCAACTTCTCCAAAAGCTGCTGAAGAATGGAAGCACTGAAAGAGAGCATTCGATAATTTCATTACTGAGTATGGAAAATAGGCTGCCGACAGCTAGATCGTAAACTTTCTATCTTCAGATGTATTTGAGTATATTAAAGAGTGTACAAGTTATGATGAAGTACTAGAAACTCTAACAAACATATAAGTCAAAACGCCAAATACCATATTTGGTAGTCACCAACTGGGTTCCCGAAAACAAAAGGCAGACAAATCACTTGACGAGCACCTTGAAGAACTAAAGGAACTTAGTAAACATTGCAATTTTGTTGTAGCTACTAATGAATCCTACCGTTGTGGAATGATAAGAGTTTCATTTAAAAATGGCTTGTCATCCAATTGTATACGACAGCTTCTTTTGGAGAATACTGAGCTCACATTAGAACACGCAGACCTCAAAGCATGAATACGTAATCATGCATAGAAGTTTATCCACAGGACCTTCAACCAACTGTAGCAGCAGCGGCGACAGAAACCTGCGGTGAAAATGCTGAAACCTTGTCATCACCTCTTGGTGCCTAAGAAGGAGAGAGAAATTTTAAATAAAATAATCAACATAAGAGATCATACAATTTTTGTGGTGGTCCTATCCATACAAACTGTACCTTGTGTCCAGCTCGTGATGCCACCTGCCATTATTGTTCTAAAACAGGACATTCCTCTTCGCAATGACTACGCAAGATAAATACTTCAGTTTTCATGTAAAATAAAAACTCTTTCTGAGGCGGAGACTAAGCTGGGGAAGTTTGAACCAATAAATGAAGATACTCCATTTATGGTCGAGTGCGATGCCTCAGATGTAGTGATATCTGCTTGTCTCAACCAAAACGGTCTCCCAGTTGTCTTCATGTCCAAAACACTATCGAAAAGTAAAAAGTGGTACCCAGCTGTTGAAAAGGAAACATTTGCCATCAGGAAAACTCTCCGGAAGTGGAATCATTTGCTATCACGTCAACCACCTACACTGATAGCCGACCAACGTTTGTGCCCTACATGTTTGGTAATCGAAAGCGCACAAAAATAAAGAACAACAAGATGGTGAAGGTAGTCAATCAAATGTTATAGGACCACATTAACTGGACAAACCAAATCGTGGAGATACCTGTGTTCAGTTGTGTGAAGGAAATAACCAGGTAAATACTAATGTGTACTTTCATATCACCCCAGACGTCTATGGACATGGAGGAGCCCAAATGATCACACAAGCAAAGTGCTATCTAAGTGCAGATTGCAATAGTGATCATGCTCTATTAGTTGCATCTGTAAAACTGAAATTAAAGAAATTGAAGCGACCAAAGAAGGTGTACAGCAAGACCGAAACCAAATGAATTACAATAATTTGAAAATGGCTTTTCAACAAAAGGTAAAACTTCACATGAAAAATAATAATGAGAATAAAAGAGCGGTAGATCACAATGAACAAATTTGTTTGACAACTAGTAAAGCTACTGAAGACGTCGTATATCCTGTAACACAAGGGATGAAGTAGGTATGGATAACAGACGAGGTTTTAGAATTAATGGAAAAGCGTAGAACAGTAAACCGCTGGTCAGAAAAATATGACATATTAAACAGGGAGGTGTGCAGAAAATGCCGACAAGCAAAGGAGTGTGTGTATATGAGATAGTGTGAAGAATTGGAACCAATGGAGAAGACCAACCAACAGAAATTGCATGACAAAGTGTGACAGGTAATCTCAAGTAAAAAAGGTCGTACACCCAGCTACATTGAAGCAAAGGATGGGAGTATTTTGGTTAATCAAGAGGAAATGTTACATCTATAGAAAGAGTATATAGAAGAGTTGCTTGCTCGTAATAGAAGAGAAATAAATATTCCCCAGAAATAAGAAGGCAACCAAATTTTAAAAAAGTGGAAACAGAAAAGACTGCAAAGAACATTAAAAGAGGTAAAGCTGGTGGTCCGGATGGGGTTGTGGTAGAAACGATCTTGGCACTAGAAGGGTTTGGGATAGAACCAATAACATGCTTAGCAAATAAAATCTTTGAGGAAGATCATTTTCCAAAGATGATATGCAGATCTATCTTTATCATTCTGCCCAAGAAAACGGGGGCTACGACATGTGAGTTTTTCAGAACAATCAGGTTAATAAGCCAACTAAGAAAGCTGATTCTTAGAGTCTTACTAGGTATGCTGCGGGATCGAACAGTTGGTCAGATAGCAGAATAACAATATGATTTCACAGCTGATAAGGGCTCACAAAATTTTATCTTCGTACTGAAAATATTAGCAGAGAAAGCAGTTAGTATGCAAAAAGAAGTACATGTTTGTTTCATTGACTGTATGAAAGCCTTTGATTGAGTTAGACATGAGCCTTTGTTTGAAATCCTAGAGGTATTAGACCTGGAAGAACAGGATAAATGAGCTGTTGAAAATTTATACTGGGAGCAATACGCAGCTGTGAGACTCAAGGATGAAGTTAGGGAGCATTTCAAAATAAAGAGGGGAATGAGACAGTGATGTATACTATCTCCTGACCTGTTCTCACTTTACACGGAAGTGATCATGCGAAACATTAAGGACATGAAAGGAATATCTATCGGTGGAATAAATGCTAACAACATCAGATTTGCAGATAACACAGCGTTGATAGCAGACAGTGAAGAAAAGCTGCAAAACATTGTGGATACAGTGGAAGAAGAAAGCAAGAATAGAGGTTTGATGATAAACATAAAGAAGTCATTTGTGATGGTATTTTTAAAGAAGAAGGAGATGAGATACAAGATCCTGGCTTAGGGCCAAGAGCTGGAAAAGGTTGAATAATTTTTTTATCTGGGAAGTATTGTTTCAGCAAACACTAGATCAGAGGTGGAAATAAAGAGAATAATTGGAATTGCGAAAACAAACTTCAAAAAGGTTGGTTAAGGTTCTACGGCCAAGTAGTGTGTCGATCGAAACCAGAATTAGGCTACTTAAATGCTATATGTGGTCGAGTCTAGTATATGGCTGCGTGATTTGCACTATTACCAAAAGTCTTGAAGACAGGATTAGAGCAGCGAAAAAGGGGTTTCTGAGGAGAATGTTGAGAGTATCATGAACAGAAAGGATAGCCAATGCTGAAGTTTTGCTCAAGGAAGGGACCAGTAGATGTTTATTACAGACAATCGTGAACAAGCAGATTCGGTTTGTAGGGTATGTGATGAGGAAGGAAATGCTTGAAGATGTTGTGCTGACTGGCTGTGAAAAAGGAAAAAGATGGTTATAAAGTGAAACTGGCTGGACACTGTGCTCACTCAGAGTCTAAAGAACCGCAAAGACTAAAATGTTATGGCTGCCGCCTACGTCAGAATTCTGATACAGCACTTAGATTAATTAATTAATACACTATTTACTACTAAACATTTTACCATGGTTTTGTACAGAATAAAACCTTTGTTCAGCTTAACTGCTTTTCATTTCTTTTCAATACTTACTGTTGATCCATCCTGTATATCGACTGATATTGAATAATCCTCTTATTTATATTATATTATAACTGTTTACCCTACGTTACCACAAAAACATAGGATGAAAATTGCTTTCAGTATATGCGGATTGATAATTAGGCAATTTCTACGACTAAAACGGTTAGAATATTATTATTATAATTTGGTAGACCTAAGTCTGTAAGAATAGTTTTTTATCTTTGCCAAGCAGTCTTGCCTATCATGGCCCCTGTTTACAAATATTTGGAGTTTTTGTCTTGATATTGAGAAAGGAGAGCATAGAAAATAAATGTTCTATTACTTCTTATCCTAATTTTTATAGTGTCTATTTCTTACTTTCTGTGGTGTTATCGCACAATTCGTTTTATCAGTTGGACAGACAGTTTGTTAACCGCAGTACAACCACGTCAGCTATCCTTCACTGGTCACATCTTGAGACCCGACAGTCAAAAAAAGCTTTTGTTATGGGCATGGTTATTGCAAAAAGAGGCAGACAAAAAACTAGACTGAGGGAAAACATCAAAGACCTTTTTAGACTGACAATGGCAGAAGCAACGAGAGTTGCCCAAGACCGGAACATCTGGAGAAAGCTTGTGAAGAGGGCCACAGCTGCTCAAAATCGAGCTATCCATTCCTAATGATGAGGGTACCTTGATATAGTGCATTAGGATGTTATCAGTCATTTTTTTAACCTTCAATTAAAAACGGAAGTTCATCCAATATATAACTTTTTTATAGCTGGCTTGAAAATTTGTCTTTATACGTTAGCCTCCAGACGTCACGCGGAAACCTAATAAACCTCACATATCAAATCATATCGGAAGTAGTTTTTAGACTACACAATGCACAATCTATAAGGGTTAGTAGTAACTTTTTTCCAGTGGGTCCTCGTGAAAGCTACGAGAGACATAATGGACAAATATGTTCGTAGCAAAACTCTAAACTGAAACACACCAACCCAATATACTTGTTGCTTATTCTTCCTTACCCGAAAGTCATTAAAAAATTGGCCTAGAATGTGTAATGATTCAGCCGTACCACAAAAATTTAACACGTTACATCTTACATAAAATTTAAAATATGCTGTTATACATAGGCCTCAAAAATCATAATTTATGTAACTTTTGAATTGCGTATAGACAAAAAATGATTTTGAAAAAATCAGTTAAATTAAAATAGAGAATCAATTGTGCTAAGACAGAAAAAAGACACCCTAATGTAAAGTATGTAAACACAAGTAATTTGCTGATCCACATTTCTATGATAAATGTTTTTACAGTTAGTAACCCGAGGGCGTCGCCGTAAATCTTAATACATCTGCTCATTAACTGTAGATAGTAATGCTAGAAAATGCAAGGTAAATCTCAAAATGTGTTTAGCAAAAACTGGAAATGGTTCTAAAATAGACCCGACAAATCGGGAATAATCTCGATTAATCCGGAATAAATCTAGTAAATTCGGAATAAATCCGATAAATCCGATTTTATTCCAGCAAATTAAAAGTAATCCGGTAAACCCATGCTGGATTTCAAAAAAATCTTAAATCTTTAATCGAGTACACATTTTTGGAGAGTGATTTAACCCTTGGTAAATATCTGTAGCCTAGCTACTTATCACAAACTGGGAAGGCAGCCATAAACTGATACAACTTCTTATTGGAAAATTAGGTCCCTTATCTGCTTTCAACTCTCTTATAAGGAGAAACTTCCACTCCACTACAACTTCTTCAAAAGTACCTGGATGACTGACAAACGCAATAGTGTACTAATTTCTTACACCTTCAAAGAAGTTCAAGATCAATCTATTTCAATTAGATCTTAGGTAAAAAAGTGATATTATTTTTTTAAGCAAGATATAACCTTTTTCTCAGGATTCTATAGAGAGAGAGACTTTGCTTTTTAAGAAAGTGATACTACTAGAGGGATGTTGTATAAATCACAACTTTGGAAAAATACCCCATTTCTCCAATGTACATTTTTAACTAAAATTTTAATGATATTGGCTTTATGCATCTTTTCAAATTCAGTTTTTCTTTGAAAAAGAAAAAACCTTAATTTTAGCGAATCATTTCAAAGAAACACTGGGTGTGCAGACAATTTTACAATAATACTTTAAAGAAGTTTACTTGGTATTGATAATAGATGCGGCAAGACTTCTGCACATTGTGGAAGAATATATGCATGCTAAAGTAAAACTCAAGCTGTGTATGACAGCATGGCTTATCTAATACATGCGGATTTTGTTTAGAGTGGGAAAAAACGTATGGGAGATACACTCATAAAGACAAACAAAGAAGATCTCATGTGTGGTTTCTGCGACAGAGTCTCAGTCATACAAGTATTTTGGCTGCAAGCGCATCAATCACAGAGATGGGAAAGTTATAGCATATAACTAGCCACATCTTCAGAACTGAGATAATTGTCTAGTTCGATCTTTGTCAAGCAATTAATTCAACCCTGTATATGTGTTCTGTGCATCATATAGTAAGAATTTGACTGAATAACATTTTTCATCATCATTATTAGCATCACCATCATTGCACTAAATTAGTTGTAAACTAAACTGTAAAGTTCAAGGGCAAAGAGACAAAATGTACCATACTATAATATTTTTCAATAGTCATTAAAGTTAATAAGATATCTACGGCCAAGCAAAGCTGTAAACAAGGTTTTTTAAAGTCTGACTGCATGCTGGATGTCCTACTCCTCAGCAAAAAGTGGATGTGGAAATCGGTCAAATTTGGATTTTAGCTTTGGTTTAATTTAATGTTTATAGTTGAGGATGCTTGCTCCCAACTGTAATTAGAACAAAACAGAACAAGTAGTGACATACCCATCTTTCTCAAGTTGATAAATTTTGTTTCATTCAGTGATCTATAAAGTCTGTCTAACAAGCCTGCCTTGCTAAATAGTTACAAGGTAACAATCTTTTTTAAATGCTATCAAAGTGGGGGCCATTATCACAGGATCTTCATAAAACTTGAGGAAACATCTGTACACTTTCAGCACAAGCTTCACAATTCCACGTAAATTGAAAGCAAATTGATCTTGTGAAGTAAGTGTATATCTTGATCTAATGATTGATGGTAATCTTAAATGAGCAAGTCACATAATATGTTTACCAAAAAAGGTCTCCAAAGCAATTGGAGTTTTAAATTGTGCAAAACAAAATGTGCACACGGATTCACTAAGGAAAATGTATCTTAATATAAGTGAACCTTTCTCGAGTTGTTGT
Organism: Morbakka virulenta; assembly: GCA_003991215.1. Taxonomy (NCBI): domain Eukaryota; kingdom Metazoa; phylum Cnidaria; class Cubozoa; order Carybdeida; family Carukiidae; genus Morbakka; species Morbakka virulenta. The sequence goes on along the minus strand of RDPX01000018.1, from coordinate 3,442,908 downwards.
TGCTCTTTTGTTCTGCTGTAATGAAATAACAAAACAGAGCTGCTAGAAGTGTTATTACTGTAGTAGGCTATTTGATATTTCAGTTGTTTTTTTTATGCAGCAGCTTCGTTAACAGTCTATTAAAATGATCATTAATACAGGAACATGTACATTAGTTTATAAGCCACCTCACACCTGAAACCTTAGGTAATATTTTTGGTAGACTATTTGGTGTTCGTTCCCGGGTTTTATTTAATACCAAATGCAATCTTGCTTTATCAAAAATGAGAAAGACTGAAGGCTAAAAATCATTTACGTTTCATGAAGCTAACACATATAATAAATTAGATTCAGAAACAAAACTATTCAATTTGGTCATTTAGAACGAAACGGAAATATAAAAAAAACCCTGAGAATGTTCAAATAAAGCTGACCTACATCACAATTATAATCTCTTTTATAATTAGGTTTCATGTACAAATGTTTAAGCTTGTTAGTATTTTTTTTCTTTTTGCTGTTGCTGGGACACGTAAGACAAGGTTATGTTTTATTACTGGCTTTTTAATAAATTTCCTGTTCTTTTACAACTTCCCCCCCATTTCTGATGCTTTTCATTGCCTTTCAGGTGCTGATAACTTACTCCTGTTACCCAGGTGTTTTGTCATGTTATGGTGGCTGATAATGTATTATTTTACCATGGCTAAACTTTCATTGCACAGTAAACAGACTGCTGTCATGCCGAGCTTATGAAAAAAGTGCTCAGACCTCAACTTCTTATCAAACAGTCAACACTCTGACTGTGTGATAACTTGAAATCAATCTACAACATACAAAAAGCATATCAAATTGTTGTGGTCAAGGTGTGATTGACTAGTTTGCTTGTAGTCCAGAGAACTGTACCCCCATTGATTCCTTCACACAGTAAGCACAGGACCCCACAGTCTGCAATGCGTGTTTTACAGGATACATTTGGAGCTCCGGTCAATGTCCAATCGCTGGCCTAACTTTGTTAGTCAGCATTTTGTTTCCCACGTCTGATCTAGAAGAAACATGACTGAACAATAAGACAGTAGCTACTACCCAGGAACATCGAACTTTGAACCCCTTGAAAAAACACTTATCTGCTCTGACAAAAGAGTTTGACCTCCGTGATCACCATTCTTTCACCATTCTTAATAATGAACTACATTAAGATCTATACATTCTAAAGGCAAGAAAAGCGTTTTCTTGGCGTAAGTGAGTTCGATCTTTTATTTAACCAAGCAGAAATCTTAAAATATCGAAAAATAATGTAAACATTGTCTTCATTATAATGCCTTAGATTTTGTTATTTGCATATAAAACAAACTACCTTTTTTACGCGAAATTACGGGTGCCACCTAATTAAGAAATAAAAAATTAATATTAATTAAGGATTGTTTTTAAAAATATTGTGTTTCAGTAGCATTAATTAAGGAAATTTTTCCGCACAAGTCTATTTTCAATTACATTTATTAAGGAATTTTTAAATTAAATTCTTAAGTTTAAGGATTAATCATATAGAAGCACTTTGAAGAGAATCTCAAACTTTTAATAACAATTGCCTTAAATTAAGCTTTTCATGCTTGCTGCGTAAATAACATTCTTTGTAAGACAAACTTATAACACAAATACAGAACAAAAGTTAAAACAAAAATATGTCTGTATTTCAAAACAGATCATAATTTTTAATAATAACAGGTGCATATTTTCCAAACTTATCCCACAAATTTTGAAAAAGAAAACGTGTGTTCTTAAAAATTGCAACAAAAGGGTTTAGTAAAAAATTCATCAACAATGTTAACAGTCAATAATCATGCGTACTGGTTCAGGGAAGAAACTTCTCCCTCACCTGCTTTTTGTACTGTGTCAGTGATGCCAGCTGCTTTAAATCACAACTTGACAATTCTGCGTCCTTCTTTTGTTTTTCAGGAAGTAAGAATCTTCTGCACAAAACTAGTATGTGTTTTGGTTCAACGGCGTTTAGTAGGTCAACTTTGTTTTTTGTTACTTTGCAATCCAAGTTATTGATCAACTCCTTCCAAATTTTAGAAGTAAAATATTCACCGAATGATTGCCGCTTCCCCCTTTTGAAGGTACCATTAGTTGTAAGATCCAAAAGTTGGAGTAAACGAATCATTATTTTTGGCATTATTACATGTAAAATCTTAGAATCGTAAAACGTTTCCCGCATTTTTTCTGTATTTTAAGCCTTAAAAGTCTCCCAAATCAAGAGAGATTTCTGACCATCTGCACTGTTGTTCTCTGCCTTTAGTTTTTAAATTTAGGGCATTACAATTTTTTCAATCAACCGAATTGTCTCCACATTTCTCCAGTGTTTCTTGTTGAAAGAGATAAGAAAATCCCCCAGCAATACTTTTGGCAGACACCGCTCCGTTTTTCCCTTGAAGATAACCTGCAAAGGAAGCAGCTCCCCTCTGAATCTCTCTGCCAGCATTACATTAGCATATGTTCACGCTTGTCGTCACCATCTACTGAAACTTGTTTGGGGCCCTCTTCTCTCATAGGTATTTTACTCGTAGTGGCATGTTTGACTAGAGTTTCATCTGCATTCAATACAAGCGCATTAGGAATGTTATGAGTATGGTATTTAGTAGTTATGTCGTACAGGAGCTTTTTTATAATCTATATTTAAGTAGAACGTTTCACGATGGGCCTTGACATTTCGCAGCTCTTCTAGAAAATTCATCCTCTGGTACAGTGACCGTACCCACACAATTGTAACCTAAAATTCTAGGTAATGACCAAGTTACCGAAGATCAGACTTTATGAGCGCCATCAGAACACCATGGACTACATGCACATTTATTTCTGCACCACCTAATCGTAAATGTAGAAACATATTTCTCAACTTGCTATCAAGCTAAACGCACAGAATTGTTGGTCGAACTCGTTTCTCCCCAATAACGATTTTGTTATCTTGCGATTACAGTTTTGATTTGCAAGCAGCCATCCAGCGGTGTACAGAAGTGTCGTTTACTGCAGAAGATTCATTCTTAAATTTTCTCATAGCACTATTTACTCCATTTTCTGCGGCATAGTATGCAACTTGATACTTTAACCGGCCAGTATACGACACATGTATTTTCTTTGTACTCATGCTTTACTCAACTGAATTGCAAAGTTCTTTCATGACAAAAGTCAGTTTGTGATTGATGTGGTACAGCCAATGGTCTGAAATAATTACATATACTCATCGTAAATTTTTTTCTTTTTATAATATTTTCTGCTGGAAATTTCTACTTTCATATGCTTTAAGAAACGGCTAGTCAGAATGTTGAACATGAAAAACTATTGATTGGGTTCGGATTCCTTAACTAAATCCGCAGTTTACTAATCAGAATTTTTTATTATGAATGATTAAATTTCGTGCATCTGAAATTCGAATTCAGTCCACGGTAACCATTAAAGCACTTGGCATTTCATACAAAGAGTACCTTTATTGTTTTAGAAATCCAAACAGTATGGCTTTCAGATGATTTTCAGCAGCCTTGTACAACAATTGACTGTACATTTTTCAAATTTATTGCTGACTATCAGAATGGCTGTCCCTACAAACTGTTTACAATTTCTACTGGCCTGCCAGAATATCATGTGTATTGCAATACAGACAAATGGAAAACAAAAGTGCATGACAAACTTTCCTTTAAGAGGGAACTGAAAAACCAGCATGATTGATTTGCATTTGGGGAAAATTCTGTTGCCTGGTACAATTACCCCAAACAGTTGGTCACATACAATGACAAATCTCCAGCTACATTTGGTATGCAAGTAACCATGAAGCTTCGGTATCTGGTGAGGGGTGGATGCACGACCAAAACGATTTCTACTCAATGAAGGAGGGCTCGAGATTCTGATTGTTACCTTGGTGGGATAGAATAATACTGAAAAGCTACCCATTTTAAAGAGAAGGTCAAAAATATTGACTTTACTACATACGTAGATGAAAGCAAAGACATTTTAAAAGATCTTGGTCTTGATGAAGAGGGAAAAAACAAGGAATGTGAAGAGCTTGGGACTTGTGAAAACAAATTTTAAAGTTAAAAATGAGTTTACCTATTATCAAAAATACCAGGTTTTTTTCTTGATTACTTTTTTTCTATGTCCACTGAAGAAACAAACAAAAACTAGAAAAAAGTAAATTTGGGATTACCAAAATTAAGACATGAGTAATGGATGGGATGGAAAATTTAAGGTGTGTTTTAAATGTGAAATGGCATTCTTTAATTAAATCACATCCGTAATTCCTCTTAATAAGGTTGATGAAAGGAGGTAAGAATGGCTAGTAGACGCTGGCTGACTTCATCTTGTTTAATATCACGCCAATAATCATAGGTCTCAGATAGTTCCCTTGGTGATCTGGGATACTTACGTCTAATTTTACCTTCTATGGCAGTGTCAATCAAACGATTGGCCACCATAACCTGCCAGAATCTCCCAACCCAAGACTGATTCAATAAATGAAAGTATAGACTCAAAATGTGGTAGTACTGGCTACACATCATCACTATTGTTCGACCTCAGTCGAGATGATGGATTGAACAACCTTCCGCCAGTAGTCTCGGTCTTCCATAGCTACTTTAAGGTCTTGGCCTGCTAAGCCAGTATCTCTTATAGAGGGATCTAAGAAAGTCAATTTGCCAGAGCACTTTCCGATGGATTGGAGTTTTCAGAGTACTAGTGATAAAATCACTTCTGAAGTTATTACTCTATGGCAATGGCCTGCAAATTGTACTCTTCTAGATTTGACCAAATTAGATTCTGGTGAAAGGTTGACATAAATTTGACTCTTGAATCTTTTTTCCAAGATAGGTTTCTAACCCGCACAAGTAGTTTTGTATAGCACCTATCTAAACGCTTTTCTGCTCTTTCAGATAGAGTCGAAGTCTCTGATCCATAGAGCAGAATTGGTTCAATGAGCGGCCGAAATACTTTGACTTTGATGCTAATGTAAAGTTCAGATGTCCATAGTTTATGCAGTTTGTTGCACGCTGACCATGCCTTTTCAAACAAGAAGTCTTTTTCTGAAGAAGAAATAAAAGAACCCAAGTATTTGTAATCATCTTTGGATATTTAGTTAGTTCCAGAAAGAGTTTTAATAGGTTTATTATTTGTCTGATCGCAACCTATATATTCAATTTTAGACTCATTAAGATGAAGAAAAACTGCTGCTGACTCTAAAGTCAATAAGATAGTTTGAGCATTTGCTAATGACCCACTTATAAGAGCAATGTCATCAGCAAAGTCTGTTTCAGTGACGTGTACAGCTGGATAACAAGAACTTTTTTTGGGCATGATTTCAAGGCCTTTGTTACTTATAGTGTCTATTGATACTCTTAGAATGTAATCAACAACTACAATAAATAGAAATAGTGCTGGTGTATCATCCTGTAGAATGCCTGCCAAAATGTCAAAGGCTGGTGTTTCCCCATTTGGACTCAAAACTGTAGCGGTAGTATTTGTACATAAGATTTTAATGGCATCTATTATTTCATCTGGAATACCATAACGTTGGAGTATTTTAAACATCACAGATCTATCAACAGAGTCAAAGGCCTTATTTAAATCAATGAATACTAGGGCGAGTTCACGATTGCAGTAAGACATCTCCTCAATGATCCGGGGTAAGTCTAAAATTTGGCATAATGTTGATCGTCTAGAACGAGAACCATTTTGATTCTTTAGGCGAAGTGGATCAACATGTGGTATGAGCCGGTTTGATAGTAGTTTTTCTGTATGACCTTCAAATGAATACTCAAATAATACAGAAATTTCTTACTTTAATTGATTGCTATTTTATTTGTCTTTGATGGGAAGTGTATGCAAATTTCTTTACTCTCTACTGTAGCTCCTACCCTCATCAAACCAAGAGGTGGTCATACTCTTTTATGCTGACCACGTAGTGGTAGTTGTCGCAAATTGAGCTTATTGTATGACTGTGAACCTTTATGGTATAGACATGCCCATACCATGCTAACAATTGTATATCATAGATTCGATTAATGCGATGTAGCTTCTTCTACAAATTCCTATATTGGGTACTTTATCGTGTTTGGTATGGCTTTGTGCCCATCGCAGGATCTTTATCTACGTTGTGCTCAATTATTCTATGTTTTATGTTGTTGAGACCCAATGTCCTGTGGCTATGGAATGCTTGGTTGTACCACTGTCTCATGTTTTTTGCTTTTTAGTCTACCTGCGATGTTTTTGCCATATCGTACGTTGACTGTTTTCACCCCAGGAACGCCGTTCTGTCTGTAATCTGTAATTGGTATTTTCCTGACATTTTCCTCTTTCTGGAAATTTATTTTAAACAAAAGTTTTGGAGAGGGTTTTAAAATGCTTTATTTGGAATTGTGATATTTTGAAAGGTTTCAAACGGGGTAAGATACTGCTTGGCCTAAAAATGCTTTTTTAATATTTAAGCGATGTGAAAACAATTACTGCCCACCACAGAGTAGAGTAAGCAGCAAAGAAATGATGGTTTCATAGGATCTCATTTTGTTTTCTTGCATGCAAATGAAAACTATTGTCGATTCTTATATTTAGGGTACTATGTTTGGGAGAAAGTTGCGGAGCTACAATACCATGTCCCCTCTGTACCAAATGATTTAAAATAAAAAAGTTCTTACTGACCTGATTATTCAAATGAGAATCAGGTTCTTATTTTTATGTAGCTAGTGTGGGTGTGGATCCTATTCAGATGTTTTTAACTGAAAGAAAAGAAACAATAAACAAAATAATCTGAACATAATCTTTTCTAAGAAGAATGGAATAAAGTATTTTTGTAAGAGTATATGGCTCTAGAAGAAAGAATTTAATGAAAGCAATTAAATTTCCTACCTTTGTCAAAGATATTTTCTTAAGAAGATAATGTCCCTGAGTCAGTAGTGCGATTAATATAAAGTATATTTATTGAAGTATTTTACGAAGAAATCTTTAAGAGAAGAGACTTTTGCTTCCACAAATGCAAAATGTGTATACTATAAGCCGTAAGATCACCTCCACGTTTCCTCCTATTTTTTACATTTATCTATGTGGGGCAATGACAGATCTTGTTCTCGAGTTACTCTATTTTACAACTTACTAAACAGAAATTGTGAAAAATCAGAAAACTGACTTTTTTTTAAAAAAGCGACAGTCTGAAAAAAGCGTATACTTACTTCTAACAGAATACAGTCAAACGATGATTTGGTCTTGCCTTGACAACATGAATACTGAGTTTGTTTACGACAAAGCAATTGCAAAGGGATTTCAGGGTTTTGGTCATGCTTTATGTGGTCAATATCTTTGTGTCTGAAGGTTAAGTAGAATCATCTGCATGCAGAATCAGGTCACGGCAGACAGCACCAGCCATCTTATTTAAATAGAGGAGGAATATGAGAAGAGCAAGAATTGACCTCCGAGGTGCCAAACATGACAAAAGTATGAGGCATTTATCGATATTATTTATATATGAGTGTAATTTGAGCTTAGATATATTCCCGAGTAATCTTAAATGTACAATGGACATAAGAATGTACTGTATGGTAGTCAATGTCCTTTATGAAAACCTCCATATGTGTTCAATTTCAGCAACTGGAAAACTTCTGAAAGAGTTAATCATTTATCACTTATTTAACGTGCCCCAATTTTCAAGCTATTTCTTACTTCATTAATTTGGAGGTCAAAGAACTGACTGATGGAGAAAGTTTTTCAAAAAACAAGGTCTAATTTTTTTCCCTTGTGGAAATGAGGTAGCAAACATCGCTGTGTGTGTGAGAAATGTACTTTTGTTTACTAAATTTGGCCTCTGTTCAAAAACAAAATGAGCCTCGTTTTGGATAATTCCATATTTGCTCAAGAATGAATTATTTAACCCGCCATTCACACCGGTTGCACAAATTACTCTTGCTTTTGGTGCTTATTCGTAATTTTTAATTGACATTCTTAATTCGGGACTGATAAATGTGCTTTAAAGATAAGTAACCTTATAATTCAAACTGGCAAGGGTAACCGGAGAAAGTAAGCGCCCCAAGAAGAAGATGGTATGTATGCTTACTTGCTACTATGAAAAATAAACATCGGGGTTAATGTTTGTACTGAGCTTAAAAGTTGGCCCAAACTTCAAATATATCCTAGTATTATTGGCCTTCATTTAAGTCAGAAGCTATAAGAGGTTGGCTGGCGCAATTATATTACGATAATGAGTTTGTTTGAAGTAAATCGTCCAAAAAAAACCCCACTGTATTTGACTCTCAATATGTTTTGATTAGTCTCTTTACAAGCGTGCGACAGTTTTCGAACTTTTTTCTCTACTGTTACGTACTACTATTATTACCAACTTCAAATAAATAAAATAAGCATAGTCTTGAAAATTCATTTTTGATCTTACTCGCTCTTTTGCAAAAATGTATAACCATAATAACATAACATTGGAAAACATAACTGAAACAACCTCATAGTATTCTATGTAAATTTTATTGGATTTCTTTGCAGATAATTGAGCCTTCAAAGGAAGTTATTGGGCAGATATGCGAAATGACTGGCGTAACTGAAGATCAAGCAAAGTCAGCATATTTCGTAAGTAGACTACCCTTATCTATCATCTATGGAAAAGGACACAAATGCTCTAAGCACCAGTATCAACAGAATTTTTCAGCATCGGTTGAGAAATATTTATTATTTAGTTGACACAGTTTAATCAAATCCAAATCCAAAGCTCTCATTTTCAGATTTTACTTTAAGTGGTTAATATTGGAAAATGAAGTGTGACCACTCTACAGAGCTGTAAAGAGTATTCTTTACAAAGTTTTTGAGAAAATATTTGTCAGGGATTTGAAAACAGATAGTTGTTTCCTTCTTCCTGGTGCTAGGAGTATGAAGCTAGTCTAGATTGGTCCATTTAAGTGATTTTAAGAGTGCATTTTTTTAATTTGAAGCTATTTCTAGTCACTACACATTTCAGAGACAAAAGTCTAGATTCCGAGATCAACATATACAATCCATTTTTAATGATAATGTTTAAAATTTGTTTATTTGTGAATAAAATAAATTTGAAAAAATGCACCAAGGGCCCATTTTTGGATAGTTTTTAATGTATTTATTGGTATTATTGCCTCTCAGAAGAATCATTTTTACAACCTTTTGTGTTTGTTATTGTTTGTTAAAAGTTTGCTGTACTTGTTTAGCAATTGAAAATTTTTTTGCAAGGATCAGTATAGGTTTCTATCAAAAGATGTTTAGGTTTCTCTGTGCTTATTTGATTTGAGATTTAAAACAGATGTCAGTGTAAAATGCAATGCCAAAATAAAAAAATGATATGGCACTGTTTAAACAATTGTGAGATACTATTCCAAGAGCAGTTTTATTGCCAGTGAAAAGAACTATGAAACTCTTGGGATGTGGAAGAAGGATCAAATATTATCACTGAGGTTTGAAAATAAATGTCAGAAACTTGAAGTTCTGAAACACAACTTTTGAAACAAATAACAAAGCTTTTGCAAAAAATACCTGTGGTTTTGTGTAATATAAAGGCTCTTTTGATGGATCAGGTCAAATGTTTTTACATGTCGTGAAGCAGAAGACTTCATATTGTACATTTAAATAACATGGTATTCATGACTTTCTAGTTGCCCAAAGTGATTGTGAGTTGGCAGTGAGAGCATATATAGGATTGCCATGGTACAAGTGGAAGATTTCATCATCATCATATTCGGTTTACCATCCATTTTTACATGCTAGCATGTGTTGGACTCAACTTTATGCTGCAATAATCAGGAAAGCAAATGGCTAGATTGTTTAGATAGATTGTTTTCATATAAAACAAACACAAGACCAATCCTTTATATAGTTCAGATTATGGATATTAAATCTTAAGCAATTGAAGATATTAGATACCACTGAAATAAAGATATTAAGATTGATTTGCCCCATTAAATGAGAAGATGGAAGCTCAGATGAAGTACTGAGTATTAAAGGTATCCAATATATATGTAGTAATTGAGTGTCACACTCAAAGCCAAAGATGGTATTAAGTAAATTAATAACCATGAGGAAATAACACATACATAAACAAGCAGCAGGATGGAAGACAACACACACAGATGTATAGATAGATAGATAAATAGATAGATAGATGGATAGATAGATAGATAGATAGATGGATAGATAGATAGATACTGGTTGAAGGAGCAAGAGACAGAGGCCAACCTTAAAAGATTTGGGTTGACTTTGTGAAGGTTGATTTAAGGCTAAGCAAGTTAAATTTAACTGATACCCATAATAAGAATTGTGGGTGTGGGTGCTTATTGTGGCAAACCGATCACAAGGAAGGACAATTGCCACAATAATAAATATGCTCATTTTGTTGTTGAAATTTCAACAGAGAAAATAGTTAAATGTGGTTTTGATTTTCCAGAATAAGACCTCAGCTGTATGTCCAGTGCATAATGGAAACTGAAATAAAATCAGGTAGAGGTGTTAGATAAGGGTTTGAATCAAACCAAACACATTTGGTTTACTAGCTGGTCATGAAGAGTGTTAACAAACATTGACTTGAGGAAATTGATTTTGAAGTATAAGATCAAAGAACAATGTTTGGATTTTTTGTATATTGGCATGATGTTACTTGATATTATGTGCCCATTAGATATAGTAAAACCTTGCTGTTTTTGTAGTTATCAACATTTGCTAGATATTAAATGAAAGCTTTGTTGTAAGCATGGTTGATTATTATTTTACATTTTTTGTTTACAAAATCAGTAGATATTGTATTTCCCATACTAATAAATTTAAATCCAGATAATTTAGACACCAATGGTAGGTATGCCAATACTTTGGGAGTAACTTGTCCAATTTCAATAGCATTTCAAGTATTATCGATACAATGTAGAATATATAGAGTACCCATATAGAAAATTGGAGAGGGTTAAGATGTAGTGCAGAGATCTGTCAGGTAAAATAATTAAACCACAATTTAATACTCATAGAAAGCCCAATGGTTGTCCCTGCCTCGCAGGGGTTGAGGGATTTTTTTTCTTGTTGTAGTGCAGAGATCTGTCAGGTAACATAATTGAACCACAATTAAATACTCATAGAAAGCCCAATGGTTGTCCCTGCCTCGCAGGGGTTGAGGGAATTTTTTTCTTGTTGTAGTGCAGAGATCTGTCAGGTAACATAATTAAACCACAATTTAATACTCATAGAAAGCCCAATGGTTGTCCCTGCCTCGCAGGGGTTGAGGGATTTTTTTTCTTGTTGTAGTGCAGAGATCTGTCAGGTA